>OMOT01001571.1:0-16497 GCA_900312575.1 Acanthochaenus luetkenii
GTGAGGAGGAAGGAGAAGGAGATCCTGGAGTCGAAGGAGAAGCAGCAGAGGGAGGCCATGGAGCAGGCGGTGGCCAGGCTGGAGAGGAGGCACTCTGCCCTGAGACGCAACGTCTCCCTGGAGCCCGAGTCCGAGGAGCAGAGACGTAAAAGCTCTGTTCTGGGGAGCTCGAGGACCGGGGCCGACCTGGACCAGGAGAGGTCAGCTCACTTTATAAATGCATTTTGTTCTACCAAAGCAAAATCTGGAGTAAATATCAGATAATATCGTGGCCCTCTGTAGCTCAAGAGGTAGTAAATGTGATCCAGGTAAAATAATCACATGGGATTAACTAGGTACCAGAAAGGTTCTGTTTTACACTCAGTCAAAAGTTCTGAAAAAGCATGTTAGTGTTCTGGTATCTCAAAACCAAAAGATCTTTTCAGGATTTGTTCCTTCACCATAGAGCAAGGTTCTAACACTCTCTGGGTAACCTGGGCTAAACATGTAACTGTCCACCCACTTGCAGATGTTTTGCTGAATTTGACGATGTGATGTGTCTATACTTCCAGTTCACTTGCCGATCATCCTACCTTCAGGCTTGTTTCCTGGACTTGATGCTTGTTGTCTGTGTTCCTTCCCTCCAGAGTGGAGCGGGAGATTCAGAAGTTGAGGCAGAGGATCAGTGAGGGAGAAGGAAACGCCAGGACTCACACTGTCAGCAACGACGACAAAACCAGTCACACCGGTTCCCCAGTCAGCCCCATCCAGAGCCTCACCACAGTGCCGCCCCTCTCAGACGACAGGTACACTGCGCTGCATATTTCATTTCATTCTGCAATTTCATTCAGAAAGTTCTACTGCTGCTGCATCTTAACGCTGTGTACTTGTCTTACTTACACACTCTCATCCACAGTCCTACTTCATATGTGGAGTTGTCACTTGAGCATGTTTACATCTGTTTTATTATTTCTGTTCTGTTTTTCTTTACTTGATCCTCTTTTTATGAGTTGCTGCTGCAACAGCACAGTTTCTCTGTGGGGATTTGTTAGTTCCGTCTCTTATTATCACACTGAACATCACCATGCAGTTCGGCGGCACGGTGGCTCAGTGGTTAGCACTGTCGCCTCACAGCAAGAAGGTCCTGGGTTCAAATCTCGCCTGGCCCTTTCTGTGTGGAGTTTGCATGTTCTCCCCGTGTTCGCGTGGGTTTCCTCCGGGTGCTCCGGTTTCCTCCCACAGTCAGACATGCAAATATGTGTTTGTGTGTAGTGTGGTGCATGGTGTGATGTACTATGTATATGATGCAATGTAAAGCCCTTTGAGACATGCTGTATAAAAGGGCTATATAAAGATTGATTGATTGAGTTCAATATGATGAACATCAATTTGATTATTTAACCTGTGATTTTACCCATGACTTGTTTTATTGATCTTAATCTGGTTATTTTGTTTCTAACATACATTTTTCAATGTCCTGTTTTTGACAGGATAAATGCGTACATTGAAGAGGAAGTCCAGAGAAGGTTACGGAAGCTGAATCTCAACGGCAGTAACGTGGAGCTATCTCTGTCCTCTGAATCCCTCAAGGTAAGGCTCGTGACATTACTTGGTGTTCCAGTACACCTTGCAGAAACGGGATCAAACCTGACCAGTATTCATTAGCTTCTGGGTTTTATCAACTTTCTGCTGATTCAGTTTCTAGACCGGATGTGTTGACATATATCTGCTCTTTCAATACATCCACCCACCTCCCTACCGTTGATGCTGGCTGTCATATAATTACTTTTATCAACACATTTATATTTTAGGCCTTAAGCTGATGTCCCAGAGTGGCTAGGTAGGGGGTTTAGCATCTTTTTCAGATATCATCCCCGTCTCTCTCCACTGTGAACTATAAAACTACAAATGCCTAAAAAAGAAAAAATGCCTAAAAATCATATTATGCAACCTGGAAATTAAATGTGGGCGCGCCTGCGTCTTCATTTGGGACTTCTTTAGCGTGAGCATGGTGACCCCCCCTCATGTTCTGTTTTAGCCAATCAAACACCGACTTGATTTGATTTATGTCAAAGCATTTTTAATTGGCTGAAATCAGATCCACTTCCTGAGGCTTCCTCTCAGTATTTACCACAAGCTGTTGTCCAGATGAGAATTGATAAGAACAGAAGTGAAGTTTCTATCTTCCAAACTGTGTCCATGTTTTTGTAACGATGTGTGCTAGACAGTAACTTGACTCTTGTTAGTTGTCAGAGACGTGTCAAATTGTCCAACACTCGGATACACAGTGAACATCTGTGCAATGGGAGTGTCTTGAAAATCCAATGGGTGGGGAAGTTTTTGTTCCAAAACAAAGTACGGGCCACAACGTGAGTTTGAAAGCCAGAAATCTCAGCCGCTGGCCAAGTAATCATTGAGTCATTGGTATTAATCAATAACCCTATCGACCCCCTGCAGATATATTGTGGTCATTTTGTCCTATGGGGTAGTAAAAGTCTGATTTATTGCCCCTTTAACAATGCTGGCCAATTCTGGCTACAGCAGGTAGGTTTTTCTGCTCCACCAGCCACGTAAGCAGTAAACCACCCATCATCTGGAGGCTCTTTTCCACTCTAACATTCGTGTTTGGGTAGTAAAAGTGGATGGTGAATTTTTGAATCCATCAGTTCCTGTGGCAGGCTGAGTCCAGAACTGATATTTAGTTCTCTAACCCTACAGGAGGAGGATGAAGTTAGCGACTGTAGTTCTGTTAGATTAACAGATGAGGTAAGCCCAGGTCTCACCAGCTCTGTATTTCACAATGATCCGTAATTTGCATGCTTCTCCCCATCATGGTTATGGATCGACTTGATCACACTTCAACCAGTCAGCTTGGTTAGTGGTTTCCTGATTTGTTTTTTCTCCACCCGGTTTTTCTTTTTCATCCTGTCATCACGTAAGACACTATTTCAGATGTCTTATTATAAATGTAGATTCAGAATATTTTGTTTAAATGTAATGTTGCATGATACTGACTGAGATCACTGCTGATGTTAAGTTTCATGCTTTTCAGGATGATGAAAAGCTGCAGAACAGTTTTAATCCAAGGAAGTTCAAATATGAGGTAAGACTAGGATTTTATTTTGGGTTTTGGGATGATTACAATTTCATAAACACTTATATAAAAAGTGCTATCTTGCTAAACTGTTACACTGGCAAGAGTTGCAGTGTTCATTGACATGTATATGAAATAAGTGGCTGTTAATTCTCACGCATGCTAAAAATGTATATGAACTAAAATCAGAGGGAGATTCCTCAAGTAATTTGAGAAATTCAATTCAATTCCAAGGAAAGTAGTGACTGGGTTTCCATTTTTAATCTTCAGGGTTGCCAAGCACAGGAATGCACATACAGCCACACATTTTCAGATTACCAATAACTGTCATTTAGATTTGGCATGACGTTTGTTTTGGCAGTGAGAGATGGAGGTTGAGACGGCACGTCTCACGCCACAATCCTGTATGTCAGTCTTGGCAACTTGGCAACTCTGAATCTTCCAGTCGTACCATAACTTCTGTTTGTGTCCTTCTCATTACGTATTTTGGGAAAGACCAAGGATAAGGAAGCTCATGCTGTACTCCAGGATATTTGCAAATTGATGCATGGAAAGTAGACTAACAGAAAAAAAGCTCACTTTGAAATAATATAATAATAATATAATATCAACTCACAATCCTTTATTTCAAACAAAATGGAATCAGACCTGGGTTAAATAGGATTTGCAAATGCTTAAAAAAAAGAAGTCTTCTTAAGATGGCCTCATGGATACAGTAAGTTTGTATGAAACTAAACAATCTCAGGAAAGTATTTATAAGTTAAATTAGTAGGCTTCTCTGTGACTGAGAGCTGATATTAACTGAATTATCTGGTACAACAAGGTTATAACGCCAATAATTATTTGCAACTGCTGTTTGGCTCAGGTCTGAGTGGAATTGTACATTTTGAAAAAAAGGTTTAGTACATTTATGTTAGTTTTTTTGGTATATTTGGCATCCTGATTTGCATGTGAAATCTCTTGTTCTGTTAATTTGAATCACTGACCCTTCACTTCTACACCTGGTGATGTAGGAATGTCATTCTTGTTTGGGTGGATTTTGGACTATAATTCAAAGAGCCTTCTCCTCCTACTTGGAGTTATAGTCATGGAATCCCCCCTTGTGCACACAGAAAGCCTGCGGGTTGTGGCCTAGCTTCCTGCTTGCCCCTGGGCTTGAGGTAAACGCTCTCCAGGATGGCCAGGAAAGCACTTCCAGAGAACCAGAGAACGGCCTCTTAAAACTGCATGGACACGACAAACTAGAAATGACCACCAATGTCTTGTTTGAAAAAGAGGGAGTGCTTTACAGAGATGTTGAAAAAAACAAGTGGTGGCAAGAGGGAGTGAAGATGCATCAAGGAGAAGTGGGCCAAGCCATGAGTGAGCTCGATAGTTGTGACATTGGACGTGAAGAGTTTGGTATCACGTCGACCCACGCCAAGAGCAGCTTTGACGTCAGCGAAAATGTCACTGGTGAAAGACAAATGGATTTTGCCAGCTGTGTTCCTGATGATGATAAGAAGTGTGAATGCCAGTCCACAGACAGTGGGAAAGGGTTGCTGGTGAATGGATGCTCTTATTCCTACTCTAAGGAAGAAGTAAAACACCAATCATGTGACTCTGGGATAGAGAAAGAGGCAGAAGTGTCCAATAATCAGATCTCTGTCGATGGCCACATCTGTTCCAGGCAGAAGTCAACGGGATCATTAAATGGTCAAATGAAAGAAGAGGAAGCGAATCCAGAGACAGATTTAGTAACGGAGAAACTGGAAGCCCAAAAAAGCCATATCCTTGGATACTTTGCTGGAAAGCTGTCTGACGCATACAAAGGCGCAGGTAGACGGCTACAGAGCACACGGGATATCATTCGAAAAGTACAAGCAGGCGAAATGAAGACCGTCTTGTCTCAGTATGTCACCATGATGTCCAAAGAACTACCTTTAATTCAACAAACACAGCTTAAACCTTTGCCAGATCCTTGTCTCGGAGAAAACAAAGTTAGTTTTGTTGATCTGTCTAGGGATTGTTCCTTCAGTCTTCCTCAGAATGGCAGCATGTCGGCGACACCAGACATCTCAAGATGGCCCAAGGGCTCCGTGTCCTCTGACAAACACACATGTCCTGAAATGTTTAGTCAGAGGCTGGTGCTGCTCCCATCAGCCCTCTCTGCGTTGCAGTCTGTCTCATCCCAGAAGATGTTACACATTTTGGAGACACTGGTGCCTCAAACGCAAGGCAACAAGCTATTGAATGTCTTCTGGCTCAAAATAGCTAATTGTAAGCAGACAATCCCACAACCTGGGTGCTTGCTTTTATTTGAAAATGACATATATGTAGTCTCCACTGCAGTTGATTCAGATGATGCCAATGAAACCGTAGCTATTTTTCACCATTTTTGTCCAGCGGAGCTCAAGGAGATCCAGATTAGTTTAGCAGGGCAGCATGTCCGCCTCATTGGCTGCACTGATGACACCGTCTTGGCGGTCTTCACCCATAGCAAAGAGCTCACCCAGGAAGTCTGCAAAGCTTTACTCAAGGTTCTTGCTCCTGAAAGGTTTTCTGAAGGCACTGAAGAACATCCATTGCTCCACGAAGACCTTATGTGCCTCTCTCTGGATTGGACGGCCAGTGTCCCGGACATCCTCCTGGATAACGGTCTTCGGGTCACCTCCAGATTCAAGAGGGTCCTTGCAGACCTGCTGTACATCGTACATGGGAACATGTGTGGACCGGACAGACCCTCCCTGGCTGACATTTGTCCTCTTCTCTACACAAGCGTGAAGGTCGAGAACTCGACCAGCGTGCACCAGGACGCCATCTTCCAGTTCCTCCTGACAGACACTCACGTAGCTCTTCTCCGGGAAGACGGTGTGTTTCACCCTGTGCCGCAGGGCTCTAGCTTGGTTCCCATCCACCCCCAGTTTCAGGGACTTAAACTTCGCAAACGTTCAGACATCAGATGCCTGCTTGTGAGGCAGAGTGACTACTGCTTGGTGGTAGACATCGTGTTTACAGCTCACAAACTACGGGCTGGAAAGAAGGTGGAGTCCAGGAGAGGTTCTGCTGATGTGCCATCCATCTCTGATTACAGTCGTCTCTGTGATTCCTGGAAGTTATCTTTTGGCTGCACCTCAGAAGCTGTGACCTTGATACATCATCTGTGTACCTGATTTAAGGTCCTAGGGGCTGATTTCACCCAAATCATTCACTACCTAATGTAGTACCTTTTTCTTTGTTAAATGTTTCCCACTTAAAAAGATTATTTATGATGCACCTTCAAAAGAATTTTCTTGGGGTTTGTTAATCAAATAAGTTCTGGCCATTAGATAAAACTATTCTGAGATGTTTTCTGAAAATGTGAAATATAAGTGAATCTTGATCAAGTAGCAAAATGGATACATTGAATTGAATATCTGTGGAAAAAACACCGAAATGTTCGTCAAAGGTGTCTGTTTCCATGTTTATAGATCAAGAGCAAAGTGTTTTAAAAAAAACATTTTAACATCTTTTATATGTTGCTTTTAACTGTGCTATTAAAATGTAACTGTGTAATTTTGCAAATTAGGACATGTCATCACTTGTGAGCTCTAACCTCTTGTCATTTGTATCATTTATATTGTCACCATTGAAGAATGCATTGAATGGAGGTTACCACAGTTGGATTTGCCTGTTTCCTGTTGTTTTGGTCATGCTGTCATGTTGGAGCTTCTTTAGTATCATTATTGGTCTTTCAGTTTCTTGATGAAAGGGAGAATGTTAATGCACAATTTGGTCGCTCACATTTTGTAGTTTTGTAATCCATGATGTGAACAAATTAACATAATATATTCTTTCAGATAGATTTGACATTTGGATGTGATGTGACTACAAAGGAAATATTATTATTATGTATTTGAATTATGATTATTTAATGGTGTTTATGATGTATATTGTGTGAAAATACATTAATTGAATATGTAAACGGAACAATAAATAAA
This sequence comes from Acanthochaenus luetkenii, assembly GCA_900312575.1. Classification (NCBI taxonomy): domain Eukaryota; kingdom Metazoa; phylum Chordata; class Actinopteri; order Beryciformes; family Stephanoberycidae; genus Acanthochaenus; species Acanthochaenus luetkenii. The sequence continues at coordinate 7,033 of OMOT01001571.1, forward strand.
GATTGTACTTTGTATGAGATTGTACTTTGTATGTGTTTTGTCCAATTTCAGTTGGCAATCATGGTGAATCATTCTCAATTTCTGCTGAAATCAATGTTGAAATTAACGTTGTAATTATTTCTGAGCCAATGCTTCCCTTTCCTGTCTTTCTCCTGATGACTTCAGCAGCGTCTGGTCTCTGTTCCTCTTGGGATGAGCTCTGACTGCATCAAGGATCCTGTTAAAATTAGCATTCCTCGTTATGTCCTCCGAGGGCAGGGCAAAGACGAGCACTTTGAGTTTGAGGTTAAGGTGAGTTCTTTACCTTGTGGGTTTTTGAATAACGATGACAGTGGTCTCAGGTGAATGGTGTAAGGTTTACATTCATGTAGGTCGCATGCCTCGGGATCCGATTTTGTAGCATATATCCATGTGGTCCAGATCAGAATATAATTTTGCTGTTCACACTGATTAGAAAACGTCAGATCTGAGTCATAAGGGGGGGAAATCACAAGTTTCAGCTGCAGTATGAGCGTAGGCTGTTTATCTACCCGTGTCTCTTTCTGTCCATCGGTCTTCTTATCCATCTGTTCATCTGGTTGTCTACCTATTTGCCTTTCTATTCATCTAATCTCAAACCTTTCTCATGTCCACCAGATCACAGTGATGGATGAGACATGGGCAGTGTTCAGACGATACAGCCGCTTTCGGGAAATGCACAGGAGCCTCAAATTAAAATATCCAGAGGTGAAACATTTTGGTCCACTATTTGCCTTCACATTTTGAAATGTAGTCCGCTAAGGCCCTTCGCTAGGAACTAGTCATTACACGGGTAAAAACTGAATATATTTGTCCGTAAATTACCATAAAATGGCTTGTTGGCATACTCCATTGAAGCAAAAGGGTATGGCTAGAGTGGCTGTTGAAACTAAATATGAAAATATATTCCTTAAGTAGCACATTCTTCTCTTCCAATATTCTGGGTTCACAAGATATTATTTTGTAGCTGAAGTTTCTGGTGTGTTGGCCTCCATTCCAGCTGGCCGCTCTTGAATTCCCTCCTAAGATGCTCTTTGGAAACCGAGATGAGAGGATGATCGCTGAACGACAGAATCACTTGGAGGTAGGACATTTTGACTAAGCACTCTGGTTGAGGTTATTTATTTGCACATATACAAATGATCAAACAAAAGAGGAAAAGAGGAAAAGGTACATTTGCAAGTTGTGTTTGAAGAAGAAATAAATCCCAAGAGGCTTATAGAAATGTCTCAGGAGAGAGTTCGCACTCGGGAGCGATGACTGACACGCAATCTCGTTCAAAAGTTTGAATACAGAGGAGCAGATCAAGGTAAAGACGTTTCATCAGTGTACTAACCGGTAGTTGTCCCACTACACTCTATCAGGCTTGTGTGTGCCCAGTTTTGGATTATGTAGCAGGGGTTTGGGGTTATAAGAATCTACCTGTAAGTGAAACAATTCATAATAGGGCCATATTTTGTAGGTGTACATAAATTTGCACCAACTCTAGCTATTACTGGAGATATGGGGTGGGAGTCCAGTGAGGGGCGCTGGAGTGTCTGTATGATGAGGTTATGGAATAGGCTGCTGGGAATGAATGATAACAGATTAACAAAAAGGGTGTTTCCACACAAAACACATCCAAACAAACGGCGCCTGGGCAAGGGGGCTGCACGGCCAAGGGGGCTGCACGGCCTGTGTGTGAGATTAGGTCGTGAGGAGGTATTTAATAATACGGTCAAAATTGACATCAATATGTTTAAAGAATTGGTGTCTCTTGAATCAAGAGAGAGGTGGGTTTCTGGGATAAGGAGTAAGCCAAAACTGCGTACATTTTGTGAAATTAAACATGATTTTGGTACAGAAAATTATGTGCTGTAAAACCTGTGGAAGAAAAAAAGGTCTGTGTTCTCAGGTTAGGTCAGGCGTACTCGGGTTGGGTACTGTTGAGGAGGATCGATTTTGTTGTTTGTGTTGTCTTAATGAAATAGAATCCATTTTGTTTTCTATAGCCCATTTTATCATGATATTAGACTGAGACTGTTGAAGCAAAAAAGGACTTACTCCTTATGCAGGATGCAGATGTGTTAGCATGGTTGTTTGAACATAACGTTTTTTTCATTGCTATATAGAAAAAGCTTGGACTAAAAGAAAGACGGCATTGTATAGATGAGCTTATGCCTCGTCACTTATTTTCATATCTATTATTTGGGGGAGTGTTTATTGGTCCTAGTCTTACTTGAAGTAAGAAAATATGCAGGTTACAGTACCGTAATGTATTTATTGTAATTGTAATGCAATTATTCTAATGATTCTAGTAATGATATTAGAATATTATGTTTATTGTATTGGTGTCTTGTTATCCCGTGTGGGATGGGCTACTTATGTAGCAAGACACGAACATAAGATCATTCATTCACCTCCAGGCCATCATGTGATCGATCAGCCATCTGGTCCTACCTGGTCAGAAAGTAGGTGGAGGTTCTACTTCATGCCTCCAGACATAAACAACACCAAGCTACAATATAGTAGTTTGCATCTGCAGCAATCTGCATCTGCTTATTATAAACAAATGTCTCACTTTTTAACAAAGAAACTAAACTAGAGGGCACTCGGTAGAGCGGATACCTCAGCCACACCAAAGTCCCAATTAGTTCTCGTCCCATAACCCACCTCTTCACCATGTTTCATCCAAATCCATCCATAACATGCGTACAGTCAGACAAACAAACAAACAAACGGGTGAAAACATAACCTCCCACCAACAACGTTGGCACCTTGGCGGAGGTAAAAAATCAAGAACAGGACACCATTTTCTTAACTGTTCTGGATACTAGGCTTCTCTGTCTTAAAGGGGCCGGGGTGTCTTGAAGTGGGTGGGGAGGTTCTGTTCCAAAGCCAGACATCTCAGCACATGGTCAAGTCATTGTTGAGTCATTGGTACAACAACTCCATCAACCTCTTCAGATATGTTAGTTGTTTTTAAAAACGTATTGTCCCTTAAGTATCCAAATAAGAACGGTTTTATTTCTACACCCGGCACTAGAACCAAAACTGAAACCAAAAACCGGCAAAGACACAGAACCACAGCCAGACGAACCCCAACCCCACTACTACCAAACGGCCTGTTGTTCTCCTGCTTCAACCCCTCCTACCGTCCCTCTTCTCTCCAGCGGTATCTGAGGAACTTCTTCAGGGTGATGCTGTCCTCCTCCAGCTCTCCTCTGAGAGCAGACGCCGACGGCGGTTTGCAGCTTTCCAAACACGGCGTCTGCGAGTTCTCGCCATTCTTCAAGAAGGGCGTCTTTGACTACAGCAGCCACGGCACTGGCTGACTGCGCGTCGGCGGCCGATGATCTGCGCCGCTGTTTTCGTGAAGCCAAAAACTGCTCTGTGCCTTTCCCAGGTCTCCGCCTGGGGGGTTCGCCTCATTAGGTCAGAAGAGGAGGGGACATTTGCAGGTCAGTTTCCTCTCCCACCTTGTGTCACTCTACAAGAGGAATACCCCAAACATATCAGGCTGCTTAGCTCTTAGTCCGTATGCAAACAATATCATGAAGAGTTTGTTTTTAAAGGTCACTCGTGAACTGTAAAGTAGTAAATCCAGCACTGCTGTATTTAAAGGGGTTCAATCCAACATGCTACATCTATTTTGGGGAAAAAGATCACCTTAAGTTTATCGCTCACTATTTTCAAAACACGGCTGGTGATATGTTCTAAAATGTTACTATTATGTACACAAAGATCACCAGTACCGTCGACCAGATTAATACTTTGATCACAGTATGTGATTTTTAAACGGTAGATATCTAATGTTGGAATGAAACACTTTATTTATTGTGAAGGCATGCTATACAATAAACAACTGTATTAAATATATTTACATGCAGCTATGATATTTATGGTAACTGCCTCACTTGTCTGCTGACGTCTTTTCATGATGGGTGCAGACTATGGTCTCAATGGGTAGAGCAGTGCCAAGGTTAGAGGTTCAATTCCCTGTGTAGCTCAGTGGGTAGAAAGAGCAAAAAAAACTCTCCTCTTAGGTGCATGAATCAAAACCAACCAATGAAATTAAAAAGATTCAGTTGCTGTTGGAGAACCGTTGGGTTGGAACCTGAATTCCTTTCATTTCTTCAGGTCAGTGGGTAGAGCAAGGCACTAACACCGCCAGAGTAACGAGTTTGATTCCCAAACTGAACATGTAACACTTTGGATAAAAGCCTCTACCGGATGACAGGGTGTGAACTCATGCCCTGCTGTGGCTCATAGACCAAGGAGCTGTAGCTTTTCAGTGCACTACAAATGACTCAAATTAACTATTTGGAAACATTGTTCATAATGAATCTTTGATGGCACAACAGTGTAGCTCTGTTACTTAAAGCTGCACTAGGCTTATCGGCCACATCAGAAGTTGGGGCTGTAACGGAGAAGAGCGTCCCATCCCCCCACTTTGAGACGCCGTTGATCATTTGTGGTGTCGTATGGTCGCTGGTAGGAAATCTTGGTAGGAAGCGGCGAATCGAAACTCTCCTAAACGGCAGCGAGCGAGCGCTCGGTGACTGACCAATGGCTGAACCTCTTCATCACATCCAGAGAAAGTTGAGTGTACTGATGTTACGTTACATGATTTCTGGGTAATGGGTTATGGTACTTCAAACTTTCAAAAAGTCTAAACCGTTACCTCACTGGCACTAGCTCGGTCACAAAAGCACAGCATATACGCTGCAATAATGGATTATGTGCTTCAGAGCCGATTTCTTTTTGATGACTGTTACAGTGTCTGGTCATTTTTCCTCCGTGAGCTACAGCGAGCGACGCCTCAAGTCTTCCACACTTGAGGCCGTTGTTCTGAAAAACAGTAGTAGTTGGTAGCTGTAAGAATTGTTCAAATAGGGTTTGTATGTAAAAAGGTGGCAGCTCTTGTTTAACTTTACAGGAAGGAAACGTGACAGAATTTGACACAACAGGAACATGATTGCTGTGCAAAACCTAATTCTGCTTTTCACTGTGTTTGCAGGTTGTTGCGTTTCATTTGACTTTGCCTGAATACGATCAGCCGACCTCTTAACTGCTTCTTTCATAAGCCATATTGTATACATAGAATGTATATTTGAATGTTAACGTGGATAGTTTTCTATATGGTACGCTTGTATACATGCAATGTGTAAACTATTGACATTGAATGTCATCGAAGGAAATGTAAATTTTGACCATTTTGGATTTGTTTTCAGGTGGTGAACATTAACTTGGTTTGTATGTTCGTGAACCAAACCCCATCCCGTGTTTGGCTATTTTCAGACACGTATATATTCAATGGAACTTTTTCTTTCAATATTACGTTTTTAGTTTTTAGTGATTGAGGCGTAGTTTTGCATCATGGACGCAGCCTGCTTGTGTTGTATTCATGTCCTGTCAAACCACTTCAATACAGAAAAACTACACAGAAGCCAACTTGTAAAGTCTGCTGTTTTATTGAAGTTGTAACTGATTGAATTAATTAATGTTGTACAATCTCTGCAATATTTTGTCTGTTATTAAAAACTAACCGGGGGTGGGGGACCGTTCAGAAAGCGAGTCTGTCTTTACCTGTGACTCATGGAAAATGTCTCGAGTCTGACTGGTCAATGTCTCCAGGAAATAATAGAACAGAGATATTTCCACTGGCACACTTGATCATATATAATCGTAGTTTTTATGGCACTTTTTGAAAGACTTTACGAAGGGCCTTATAGACGTTAAAGCAACCATAAGTAAAAACCAATAAGATAAGCCACAGTCTTCACAGTAATAGTGAATTAAAAACAAAGTTACAAAGGAATAAAATGGGCAAATACAGCAGAATAAAATGGGTAAAGACTCACTACATCTCCAAAAATGTCTTGAGTGATTTAAAGCTTTTCCACCCTGACAAGAATTCAGTTCTGGAGGAAACACTGAATACTTGTAATTTTTGGATACGATGGTGGTCACATTTTTAATTTTCCTATTCATTATTGGGGTAGTTCCTGATCTCTCACTGGGGCGGCAGTAGCTCAGGAGGTAGAGTTCCCGTCCAGCAACCGCAAGGTTGAAGGTTTGAGTCCAGCTCCTCCCGGGGGGGTAAAATCTGTTGTAGTGTCCTTGAGCAAGACAGCTAACCCCAAATTGCTCCGGTTGAGCAGGTTGGCTCCTTGCATCACTGCCTCCGCCAACGGTATGATGACATGTAGGTCGCTTTGGGTAAAAGTGTGTTAAATGATGTGATGTAATGTAATGTACACTCACCTAACATAACCTCTGCAGCTCTGTAAATGACAGCAGCAGTCTTGAACATAACTAATATTGAGTGGGGGGGGAGTGAGCTTAAAAGTAGGAACTCATTGAATCCGGCTCACAGCAGACTTTGGTGTAATTTCCTGTCGTTTGTGGGTTCTGGGCGAGGTCATACACACACTCCTCACTGCTGCGTCCTTTAGTTCTCAGCTTGTTGACCGTGGCGTATAGTTTATCACTCGGAGGTGTAGAGATTTCTGGTGTTTCGGTAACGTTTGTCCAATCGTACGGACTTTCAATGCCAGATTCCCTCGGTTGGATCTCACCGTCCTCGATCTCCTCATAAATGACTTCTGCCGTGGTCTTGTCTACGTCGGTGTTCTTCACAGCTCTCTTCTTGAAGCGAAAGCTCAGGGTTAAGATGGCCAAAAGCACCAGTGCCGCACCAATGATGACACCGACGGGTACTTTCCAAACGTCTGAGTATCGCTGCCTCTCTGCCTCGTTTTCGTCCTCCACTGGAGCTGTTCCCTTCTGGTTTGGTCCGTGGTCAGATCTTGGTCTGTCGTTTCTGACCCGCAGTTTGGGATCTGTGGTCACATTCAGATATACACTTCTCCTGTTACAGAAGTACATGGCGGCATCTGACTCCTTAACCTTTGTTATTACCAGTGACTTGTTATCTCCTAAGGAACTATAGCGTTTGTCATGTCTGGTCTCAGTTCCATCTTTAATGGTGAGAAGTTCTTCCTTGTGGCCATTTCTGTACCGGCTCCATCTCACTTCACCGCCCGCAGCATGAGGACAGCTCAGTGTGGCCGTTAGGTTCTCCAGCACATCAACCTGCTCAGGAGGGTCTGTCAAGTGAAAAGGAAACGATAAAGGAGTACGCCACGTTTTTGGTAGATTTAGTCACGTTGGTTAAGATGAAAACGAATGTTCTTACCAGGGACGGTGTAACAGAGGCATCCAGTGAGTAGAAGGGCGAGGTAACAAAACATCTCTGCAGCCTGCGTCCTTTATGTGAAGCTGGAGGAAACTGCAGTGGCACTTTCATGTATGAGGAACTTGACTCTTGACTAATAATGAGACCGATGACGTCCAATCATCTGACGGAAAGGCTTATTGACAATTCATACGAGGTTCCTACACAGGTCTGCTATGGCTGGGAATGTATCGGAAATGAACGTGATGATATTAAGGCCTTGAAAAATGTTGGGAATTGCAACAAATGCCTGGAAAACTATGGAAAAACAATTCAGTCCTGAAACATAACTACATATTTTAGGTGCTTTTGTGTTTTGTTTTACATAGTTATGGTTTGCGGTCATACTGGGGAATGTTCAGCTATAGATATGGGCTAGTTTACGGTCGCGTTGTCCAGTCAATGTCAGCGTTCAGTTTTTAGAGCTGTCAAAAGATGTGAGCTTGGTGGTCCAACCAATTCAGTGGCGTTTAAACTGACATGAGGTAGATCACTGGGTTTTATTTTGCGGTGAACTATTCCTTTAAGTGAGGAACAGTTCTTAGCTCTTCTCCTCATCTTCGTCTGTCTGCCGTCTAAAAGTGAACCTGCCTGCCACAGAAAATATAACGCTGTCACATCTGTTTTCAATTACGTTTATTGAGTATTACATGACAGTGGTTGTTTTTTTTAACCAACAAAACACTATTTACAATATGCAGCACAACAGCTGTTCAGTGGCTCAGATGTCTGTGGTTGTCGGTTGGCCGATCTTCGACAAATCCCCTAACGACACGGTGGCCGAGCCTCGCTTCGCTGGTTTGGCCTAGCGAAGGAAACACGGGTCATTTGAAATAATAGACATAAAATCGATCACCGTTAAACCTGCACACGACCACACCCAATCCAGTTCAACTACTGAACTTGTTTTTTACCTGCGACTCATGAGGCTTCCAGCCAATCATGTAGAGGATCTCGAAGGTGGCGGGAACAGACCCGTCCTCGTTCCCATACATCTCTGAAACGGTTTCAAACAAATAATATAATAACTTGGCGAAACATTAGAATGCCTCCTACAACAGTGGTCATCAACCATGAGCCATCCAGGCACATGGTCGTTGAAGCAATGGGGCTTATGGGAAATGTGGTCTAACAATACCACTGGTGTGAGATAGAGGCGACAAATCGTCTCCACCGTGACGATGATATATTGATGTTTAAAATGCTACACAGCACCTTAAAGTTGTATCTTCCCTTATGAAGTTTGTCCACCAACTTGTCCAATGAACCGGACATGATGTGATCTTTCACTGCATGTCGTCCAAGTAATTTTTTAAAAACGTAACACTTTGCAGACTCTTCGATACCATGATATATGTGCTGTGCTGAAGTCTAGTCTGCATGTTCAAGACTGCAGCATGTTCTGGTCCAACTACTGTGTATCTAAGGAGAAGGAAGTGAAACAGTAATGTCTTCCTAATATTGGCTGAGAGACGTTTATTTTGGGGCTGGACTGACGAGCGCAGACAACGAGCCAAATCAGGTTTAAGGAAGGAAACATCGACTGCAGTGGAAAGAACGAGGACAAATGGAAAGATGACAAGAAGACTCAAAACAACATCAGAAAAGCTTGAAGTACCGGTAGCAGTTACACCACTGAGTTCAATGATTAAACCACGTTTTTCAGAGATGGTCCTGTTTGTCAGCTTAGACATTAAGTGATGAGAACAAAGACACCAAAATCATCCAAGTGTCCCCAGTAGATCATTGGCTCCGCTGCTCCATGCTAACACTTTAGCATCCACTATGTTGACTGATAGTAGCTCCAACTTCTCATTTGATCACTTTTGAGATAATTCTAGTGTTAGCATGGTGCTACTATCACTCAACACAGTGGATGCTAAAGTGTTAGCATGGTGCTACTATCACTCAACATAGTGGATGCTAAAGTGTTAGCATGGTGCTACTATCACTCAACATAGTGGATGCTAAAGTGTTAGCATGGTGCTACTATCACTCAACATAGTGGATGCTAAAGTGTTAGCATGGTGCTACTATCACTCAACATAGTGGATGCTAAAGTGTTAGCATGGTGCTACTATCACTCAACATAGTGGATGCTAAAGTGTTTGGTGTCATCACTTAACTGGTAACTTTACCAACGGGCCAATCTCCCCAAATCTTGGTGTACTTACCCTTATAAATGGCTGCTGCTGCTAAAATGGTGTCTCTATGCAACAGCAACCTCC
>OMOT01001583.1:9233-25237 GCA_900312575.1 Acanthochaenus luetkenii
ATGAGTGTGGAGAAGATTAGAGGAGCAGGGGAAGAGGGCAGGCACGGGGAACGAGCTTGAGGATGAATCTTCACATTCTTCTCAGGTTTGCAGCTCCAAAAAGAAAAAAGAAGTATGTTACAGTTACCACCCAAATCTTTCATCATACCCCCCTCCCTCAGTGTCCTCCTACCTCAAAAGAACATGACACAATACAGCGTTTCCAGCAGGTCAGTTTTCTCTACCTCGGCACTACAATCCACATATCACTCCACCTCTGGTCTCAGCCTGTCGTTTCACATTATATAACTTGAAAGCACTCTAGCTGGGGATGAAAAACATGAGGCGTGTGATGGGAGGCGATGACTGGTACTGAGGGGGAGCGAGCACAGACAATCCCCATTTTCCCTCTCAACCCAGCTTTTTAACACAACAAGACTATTATGTTGTTTGGATACAGAAATGGATAGGCAAAACCCTTATATGGCCGCCAGTGTGTGTACTACCTTGATCCTGCTAGCCAGTGCACATACCACTTCGTTCCACCATTTAAGTCACTGTCATCATATAAGCCTCGTTTGTAATACCACTATGATACAGCCTCACCGGAAGTATCACTTTGGTACTACCAACTTCTATACTACATGAACATATGATGTACCTCACCTACTGTATAATCCGTAAGTAAACATAGTGTGCATGCTATCAAAATAGCAAAGCTACTGTTCAAGTTCATTTATTTATATCTTTCCCTTTATCACAAGCATGTGTCAAAGGACTTCATAACTGAGTAACACCGAGGCCTATATCCATACAGTCAGTTAAGTAAGCTTGAATCCTAAGAACAGTTTAGTTCTGCAATCATAAAACTGCTAGGCTACCCTAATGCATGAGTGTGCGCTGCTCCAAAAAGGCATTTCAGATCATTTAATTCAGACAATAAACAAACCGACAAAGGCATGGAAAGGAAATTATTCAAGGCAGGTTGTTCATTGTTGAACAGGAGGGATCTCTTTCTGAGAGAGCGAGGCAGAAAGGCGGCACCGCAGGCCCAGCCGATGACAAAACAAAGAGATTAAATGACCTGTCAATGTGACTTTCCATTTTTCCATTAGCTCTCATTCAACTTGGAGACCTGCTGCCCCCTTCTGGAGGCTGGTGAGACATCATCCACCATCTGCCCAAGATGTAATGTCTGCATTCCTGTTCATGCGGCTGTGATTTGAATCATAACCTCACACAAATAGTTGGAAGAAGTGCATTTGTTTCAATAGCAGGATAAACCCTTGAGATGAAGCATCTCATTTTCGAGGGGGTCCTGCGCCACAAAACACAATACAATAAAGCTGATAACAACAAACAATAGTCCTCAGGGTAGAATACATTTGCAACCATTAAAGTCATGGTTAGAGTTACACTCAAGACGTGATGGGCAGTTTGCATGCAGTATTCCATCAAGAGTCAAAAGCTATTATATACAACGTATGCAAAGCCTACGTCTAAAATTCACTGGCTAGTAACTTGCACAGTCAAGATCCTTATTCTCACCTCTGAGATAAAAATGGCTGAAATGTGCCCTCTTGACATACAATACAGAAACAGAATGCAAATGTGTTGGGCCCCCTCTGAAGTGAGAATTCACAATGTTGGCTAGGGCCAAATGTCAACCTAGCTCAAACAGATGGTGTGAAGAGCTGAGCCGAGTGGCTGACCTTGGTCGGTAGCGACTAGGGAGGGATGTTCTGAACATCGCTCAGCTTTGGCAAGATGGAAAGGCAACAAGTCACATCAGGCCAGCTAGCATTGCAGGTGTATTCTGGCTCTGTGGGATGTTGTCAATCCACCACTAAGACAGACAAATGTCAGAAATTAAACAAAAGCATGGGGGAGGTTTACACTCTTTTTGGGTTTATCTCAGTTTGATAAGAGCATTACAATTATATCATCTAGTCTGTAAAAAAAATTACCGCTTGTTTGAATTATTCTTGTTGTTATCCATATTTATGTCCTTAGTCCTGTTTGTACTCTATAATAAACTTAAATTGATTTACACACAGTAGTTGTATTTTACAGCACAATATATAAATTAAATTATGCAGACATCAGTCTCAATGCAAATAGAATGCAACTTCAATGCAATTATACAGCCTCAAACTGATTTCCTTTTCCATCATTTGCTGAAAAATGCATTATTGTGCATACCAGTGCAATACCATTACAGGATTGCATGAAGGTGCTTATGGATGCCAAGGACTTCACTATAATGATATCTTTAAGAGTCCGTTTTTTCCCTTTGTCCATGCACCACCAACTCCCAACTATATTAGATTAACTAAACTGTCTTCATTTAGTTAGACTAATGTCAGCTCCCCTATACAGGATCCCCTAGAGAATAGACAATATTATTAAGCATTGAAACTGCAAGATTGCCATGCCCACTAGCATGTTATTATAGGGGATTCCCAACCATTCAGGCAACTACAGTAATCTTTTCCATCTACACATTCAAAAAAGATAAATTTCCCCAACTTGTCTCTCCTCTTATCACCGCGCTTGAACACCGAAGGTTGACTTTCTTTTTTCATCAGGGGATTTCTTTCACTCCTGTTCAATCGGAAAAAAACACATTCCACATTCAGTCTCTCTCCATTTCTGGTAGAGTGAGTTATGGGCTTTGAAGGGGGGCGGGTGAGTAGTAGATGGATAAGTGAAATTCACCTCTGCACAAATGCCTATTGCTAGGGAGAAGGCAATTTCCTCCAGCTCTGTTCACCAGCACACAGCTACTGTCCACGCTTGGTCACACATCAGTGCCTCTGAGAATGGACTGTCCTCTGGTTGATGGCAAATTGAAACAACAAGGTTAACTGGAAAGAGAGGACAGTCCTGCAGCAATTGGTGAATTAATAACACGGTATGTGCCGATTTAGTGCAAATGTTTAGATTAAGTACTCAAATGATATCTGTTCAGAACAGTTTATCTGTCCTATGTTTAACGTGTATTGAAAAGGGAGACACTTCAATATGAATTGTACGATCCTTCAATGACCGAGATGGACAATTCTTCCTCGATACCAATGATTACCTTTTGAATATGAGTGCTTGAGTCTACATAAAAAATGGTTTCTGCTGGAATGAAGGACCATAACATAATGACAGAAGACTAAGAGCACGGCTTCAAAATGTCCCTTCCCCTACAGAGTGGAGTGCCTCCTTTGATCATCAAACTGTTCTCCTGAAAATCCTCTCTGTTCTTGAATTATCTGGACCGCTGAAGTGGAAACTGTGGAGCCCAAAGCTTCTTAAGAGAAAGGAAAAAGAGCGGGGAAACTAATAAAAAAGAGGTGCGAAAATTACACAAATTGAATAAGCGTGCAAAAAAAAATTAAATGGCCCCATCGGAAGAAAAGCAATCATGGTCTTCAGGCATTACACAACGGAGCACTGATGAGGAAATAACTCATCTTTCTTTTCATTTCCCTCAACAGATTATAAAACCAAGAACAGCACAAAGAGCATTGTTTTTATTATCACCAAAATTGTGGTATTTATCCATCTACCTGAAAACCCCCCGACATATTTAGGGTATGCACTGGCTGTACAGCAACATCATTTCAATGTCAAGCCGCCAAGATTTTTGTACTGTAGAAATGCCCAGGGGGCGATAAGACTTGAAGAGGAACTACATGTTACTTTATCTAAACCCCCCCAATACACAGAAATACCTACCTGTATGGTACCACTGCTGCTGCCCTTGGACCTTGATGTTAAGCTGCTAACGCAGGGCTGCTTGTCTTTTCTAATTTAAATTGCCTTTTAACTACTGTGAATGGCACAGTGTTTAATTTGCCCAGCTTGATCACCTTTTGTTTTGATTACAGATAAGTACGCATTTTCACATTCAATGCATATTCATATTCATTCACTCACTTCAGATGCATTTGAATTCATTAGGAATGCCTCCCTGTTAGCCAGCAGAAATAACAAATAATGTTTCCCATCCATGAACCTTTCATGTCAGTTGCAGTGTAAGCTTTGGTGCTTTGGGTGTTTCCCATTATATACCAACACCACAACGTCAAAACAACCCCACGACATTTCACAGCAGCTAAAATAAGTAATCCAGTGCTATACATATAGCTAATGTCAATGACACACCCCTGACCAAACTAGAGGACACTGCTACTCTAATCGAAAATATAGACATAGACAAACTTGAATTTGTGCATCTCTGTCAACAGACCCAATCTCAGTGATGTGACAAACCTACTCTGTGAATCTGAGCTTTTCCTGCCCTAATAGACCTTTTTTTGTGTGTGTGATCGCTCATACCAATTGTCATTTATAGTTGAAAAAGGAATAGAAAAGGGAAGAGAACATTTTAGCTCGTCATTTTGTTTACAGGCAGAGATTTGAACATCTGCTGTCTGGTAGGAGGGAGGCTCAACAGTTTAAAGTGGAACAGACAGCCACATTCTCACACATTCTGCAGCTTCAAGGAAAATCACTGTTGGGAAACAACGCTCGTCCACTTCTGAATTCAAATGAATGTGGATAGGACCCCGTTTTACGAGTGGAAAAAATTACAGTGTCAAAAAATCATAGAGAAGGCAAGGTAGATGTAAGAAATCAGCTTTGGCTGTTTAGTATATTAAGTCTGAACAACACAAAAGTAGATACATTGACTAGAGGTCTACACCCGGCATGCACTATTGATCAGCACTAATCAGACCCTAGAAGTCATTTTTCTTGCGATTGCTTGTGTGTCGCAAAATAAACTTCTGCATAAAATAACAGTTACGCATAACATCTCCTCTTACGCCAGACTTATGGGCATGACGTAGTGTAACATTGTATTTGAATGCAGTAGGCACAGTAACTGCTTGCTCACTCATTGTAGTAAGGCTGGGAATCACCAGGTGCCTCAAGGTCTGATTTGGATTCAAGACTAGGAGAAGGTTCAACCTGAGTGAAAGCAGTAGCCCTTGCCAGCATGAAGGTCACATTTAGTGTCCTTAAATGTGACAAAAATAACACTTTCTGCCTGGCTCATTTTTACCTATCATTTCTCATCCTCATCATAATTATACATTTGAATTATAGGGAAACAGGAACATTGGTCACCTCTATTGTCTGGGAACTGTGGCACTCCTTACCATGGGTTGCTTGTAATGTTGGCAATCTAGGAATTTCACTGATTAGTTCATCCTCTTTGGTTTACAATTTGTTAATCAGTGAAATCACCTCGCATGGTGTTTGGTTGGGCCGAAAACCTGCATACTATTAGGTAGGTTAGTATATAATTGAAAACCACTGGTCTATACTGTAGGTGGAATAACAATGAGGATCAGATCAGAATAGTCATTCTATGCATTCTCGTACAGTGTACATTTTTGGGCACATTTAGTTGGGTACCCAATGAAACCCTCTCTGGTGGTCCCCAGACTCCACTTTGGGAACCACTAATAGATGTACATGGTTGCGGAAGTGACAGCATTGTAGTTGTATGAATATAGGACAACTCACCACCGCTTCCATGTCAGACAGAACTCGCTCCTCATCCTGGATGAATGCCACTTTGGCCTGGACTTCATCCACTGTTATGCTGTGGTGTTGAAAAGACACATATGGCAACGGTGTTAAAGAGATTTAGCACAATGATATGGCTAAACAAAAGAAAAGACACAAAGGAATGAAGGAAGAAAGGAATTTGCAGGGAGATGGAAGAATTACTAGAAAAGAAAATGACTGAAGAAATGAGCAAAGAGAGGAGGAAAGCTCCAGCTTTATGGTCACATACAGCAGTATCAAGCCAAAACGTATTGTGTTTGCAAGTATCATGAACAAACTTGCCCTTGAATTAGATGTTCAGTATTTATTTTTATGACATCTCTGCTTTATTAGATAGCATATACTGGATAGGAAAGATGGGAGGGAAAGTACAATTCAATTAATTTCAACTTTATTGTCATTCCACCTGACTATGGTCATGAGCTATACCCATGTTGTTGGTTTTCTCCCTACTCCACTGAGCCACCAGAGGAGTTACTCAGTTTTGACTTAATCAACTTCTTTACACTGAGTGGCAAACACAGTCACACACTTAGATCCCTTTATCGGCTATTCTTCCCCGCTGGTGTCTTTTTTCCAGAGGTTCCACCTAAACGAACACGACTGAGCTGAGATAATGACTGCATAGCCAGAATCAATCCTAGGAGCCCATCAAAAGCGGATGGGCAGGCAAACATACAAAGCGAACTGCTCGTTCCAATACAGAGGATCAATGCTCAGGGTAACTGCTGGAGAAATACAATGGGTTTCTGCAGGGTGTAGAACAGTGGCTCCGGCAATCTTGTGTGAAGAAAACTGGCCCTGGCCCCAATCACACAGGGGGCAAGAGAAGGCTGCTTCAATAAGAGTGGGGGGATGCATGCAGAAACTGCAGGAACACACACATAGTTTAACAACTCTTAAACGGATAAAGGGACAGCTACAAAACACACACAAAAACACAAATGTGTACTGTACATCCATTAATACAAATACACACCGTGGCAACACAAAATCAGGTGCTATGCACTGCACACCTGGGTTGCACTGAAACAGACAGTACTAAACGTTAGAGAACACACACGCACACCCTGACGGAGAGAAGGGGATGAAAAGCACAACCTGTTTGTGGGCCTCTGGGAGGCTCCATCATGGTTCATTTCCTGAAGCAGTTGGTAGACTCTATTTATAGGCCAGCATACTGATACCAGTTAATCCTGCACTGGGCCGCCAACCGCCTGCCAGCTGGCACAGAGGAGGCACTTGTGTGTGTGGCGCTTGGGAAGGTTTGGGACATGCAGAGCAGTCTGAAATCCAAAAACACTAATGACCCATGCTTAGGGGGCAGTATTTTTTCTGAAAACCTCCATGCCCTGTAGAACAAAACAGCAGGAAGAGACTTTTCAGGTGAACCTTTATTTATCTATGCTGATGTACATGTGACCACACTTTTTTTGTGTGAAAAATGCAAGGGCTGAATAATGGTACACATCCAGGCTCAGGAATGCATTAGTGGGCACACAGTGCTCCCTGGAAAAGCGCTGCACAAGCACTTCCTCCTGGATGCGGCCATATGTTTTATAGTGTTTTCGGTTTACTTTGCCCGGCCCTGCTTCCTTTCCGGGAGAATATGCCCAGTTAGCTTAAGCAGTATTGATTCCTTTCAGGAGGGGTGTGGGTAGGTAAAGAAAGTGAGGGTGGGGTGGGGACGGCAGCGGAGTGGACGATGAAGGGGATAGGCTCATTGGATATGGAGGGCTCTGTTTTTCTGCAAGCCTCCAGCAAATTTAAATATCTCACTAGAAAGCAAAACGGGTGCCATTGTCCATAAAGCTGGCAGAGGTTAAACACTGCTCACGGCTGCAAGTTAGTCAACTCTGGTGGATGGGGGGGGTGACAAGCGGGCCCTGTTGGGACTTTCAGATTATACAATGCAAACAAGGCAATGGATTGCTTTTTTGATGTTGGCTGAAGAACAAACAATCCGAGGCGGAGTGGTTTCAGGGAATGGGGGGGGGTACACTCAACTAAGACTGATGACACTTCACTGTATCAGAAGTTCGGGTGGGACCAATGAACATGGTCGATATGCATATTAATGTCATTTAGTAACTCAGGAATCAGCCATTTATCTTGTACAACGAGAGCTAAAAAATATAGCAGTCATTATTGGCGATCTTGATCTTTCAATTTGTTGGATTAGCTGGATTTCCTTTGAACACCATTGAGACTTTGACAGACGTGAAGTAAGGCATTTTTTACGTAAAGTTGCCTTTGTGTTTATAAAAGTAATTTGCATTATAATCTAGGGTTAGACCGATATATCAGTTTGACAATATGTCTGGGCGATACAGTCCTTTTATTAAATATCAGATGTCTGTAAAAGTGTCTGTAAAATTTGTAATCAGATTTTATTTTCTTTGAACATTTTCTTTATTCACTCACTTGATCAACAATGTTGTTGGTAAATGTATTCTTCTTTTAAAGTCTTAACGTAACCCCAGAGTTTCCCTACCATTGAGTAGGTGCTGTGGGTCTTTCTGCCTTAAGGAGCTGCTAACCCAGTTAAAAATGTTTTATTTAGTATGGGTTTCAATGGAGAGTTCTGGTGTTCTGTGATCTCAGAGGCTTTTCCACCCTGGCAACAGTAAAATTCTGAGGGAAACACTGCTTCAGTCTAAAAATATTTATTCATTATCTAATCTGTTGGTTGGAGTAGCTGACGTATTAAAAAACATAATTCTTAAGAGAAAAATGTACTTCTATGTCTTTGATTAAATAAATTCTGTACATTGCATGTTTGGTAAATCGTTGCAGTTCCATGAAATCCTTGCATGTCCCAAAAAATTTTTGGGTATTAAGAAAAACATAATTGCATTTGTGAGGTTATAAAAGGGGTTTTGGATGAGTTTCAAGGACTCTGACACATAAAGGACCATGTCAAGTAAGAACATGGAAAACAACATTTGACAACAGCAAAATAGTCAGTGTGTGATTTACCTGCCATCTTTATTGCTGTCCAGTATTTGGAAAATGCTGGTTACTGTTCTGTTCTGACGTCTGAGACCTATGTATAAAAAAGAAAATCATATTTGGGTTACTGCAAAATACCAATCCAGCTGTTTATGTTACAAGCATTGTGATGCATAAAAAATAAAAAACAGAAAAAGGTATTATTTTTCCTTTTTCATATTTTTCATTACAAATACATTGTTAGAATATCTCTGTAATCACCAATCACTGCTATCAACACTAATCCATATCAATGCAAACTAAAAGGCAGGTTTGAATACCAGGGATAGAGAAAAGGACAGAGTTGAGTTTAAGGATGTAGGGAGCAAAGGAGAGGATGGAGGTTCTTGGGAAATCAGGCGATGAGTCAGTCATGCTGTGCAAGAACATTTGGTTTCCCTGTAGGAAAAAAAAGCATGTCAGGGTCCAGAATGCAATCAGGAAGCTTTGTGTTGTAACGGCTGGTATGATTTTCCTCTTTTCCATTCAGATTCACAGGCGGATGAAAAGGGAGACGCAAAAACGCCCTCAACCCCCTTTCCAACAAGCACGTGATCCCCACCAATTCATTTTTTCAAAAATAAAATTTGGTGAAGTGGGAGGGAGAGGAAGTTCTCTTATGTTCAGTACTAAGCATCTCCCACATCATCAGCAGAGCTGAGAATCTAAAGGGGCAAACTGATTGGCCCCTAAGACTGGGGAAAAGCACTTTACATAATGCTAATTGCACATCCGCCGCAATTACCGTACTAATTACAGAAAAGCTAATTGTGAAATTAGCGTCTTTTTTTCTTCTTTTTTTACATACAATAGAGCGGGTGCTGTAGTGATGTAAAAAAAATCTGTGTTTAGAAATTCAGCCTTGCCAAAATGAACCTGGACTTTAAATAAATATTTAAGTTTAAAAAGATGCAAGATTGTGGACCACATCTTGTCGACCACAATGTGATAGGAAGCAGCAAGCGCTTATGGAGAAGCCAGACTCTTCACCCCAACCTGGGGAAAAACAAGATTTGCTAAGATTCTTGCGCAATACACAGAGCATCTGTCATGTCAGTGGCCGTTTCTTTGTTTGAACAGCATTCTATTCCCACCTTAATGCTTGACATTCTCAACCCATCCGTACTCTCTCTGTCTCACAAAATGTGCGCAGAAAGGAGGGAGAGAAATGGTCTCATCCCTCCCTCTACTGCAGAGCTGTAGCAACGAAAAACAGCAGTAAGGAGGATATATGGTGAAGGGGAGAGAGGAAGGCAGAGAATGACGGAGTGGGGGGTGAGGGTGGGGGGTGGGTTAGAGTAAGGTAGAGGAAGAGTGGGGAAGAATGTGGAAAAATAAGTGAGGAGAGAGTAGGAGGGAGAAAAAAGGAGGGAGAGAGAGGAGGTTCAAGACATTGGCTCTCCGGGCCGATGGCACATATAGCTGGCTATGTTTACTAATGGACACCATCACTCATCCACCCCATGTTACCGTGGCGATAGCACAGCGCGCTCGTAACAGAGGCACAAAGAGAAGAGAGAAAATGGAACATATCAGCAGGAGACTGTGGATCTATGCCTAGGCTACAGACCATGTTATCTATACAGAGGTGTCTTTGTTATTGTGGGCTCTGTGCTCTAAGGCTAACAAAACACACAATTTGCTCACTTATATACACTATGAGCAATATTTCCAGGCAGGAAATTACCTCTTTCTGCAGAAAGAAGGTTTTGAGATGAAAATGGATGAAAAGGTTACAGATCTGAAGTGTTGCATTACTTTACTAACAAAAGGAGAAAATGTAGAAGACCTTGGTTCGAATAGAATCTGCAAGTGGTTTAGTTCAGATAGCTGGGGTTTACTGCATCGGGATGATTCAGATAGTGGGCCCACTGGGTCGTATTCATAAAACTCAACAGTAAGAGCATTGTAGTGCACAAAAACTGTGTCTAAGCAATTTGAACCTATTCATTAATTTACCAGGGCTGTGATTACCGTGACGGAGCCACATTACTATTGCCTAAAGCCGTGGTCAGACCAGAATTGGCAGGGCGAATTTTACTCGCGTGCTGTGGCGAAAAA
Organism: Acanthochaenus luetkenii; assembly: GCA_900312575.1. Classification (NCBI taxonomy): domain Eukaryota; kingdom Metazoa; phylum Chordata; class Actinopteri; order Beryciformes; family Stephanoberycidae; genus Acanthochaenus; species Acanthochaenus luetkenii. The sequence continues at coordinate 19,836 of OMOT01001583.1, forward strand.
TAGGCGGGACCGGAACGCTTCCTATATTTTGAATTTGGTGAGTACAAGAGGTCAATCTTGCCCACTCCCATCTATTGGTTGAGCATTGGTGAGTCACGCCATTTCGCAGGTCAAACTTGAGCCGGAATTAACTGTGTGAGGCGAACAAGGTGAGAATTATTGACAACAGGAAGTGCCCTCCTCCACTGAAAGGAATGAGGGGCACAAAAAAGCGTGCGCTGGTATGACCGTATCTTTACTCTCAGCAACAGTCCAAGTGTCAGCCAATGAAAACAACATGTTAATCAAGTGTTACATATTCAACAGCCACCCTGATTATATACACCTGTGTGAGCTATGCCAAGCCTGCCATGTCAAGAAGGTCCTGGGTTCAAATTTCCACCCTGGTCCTTTCAGTGTGGAGTTTGCATGTTCTCCCCGTGTTTGCGTGGGTTTCCTCCCACAGTCCAAAGACATGTATGTATATGATGTAGTTAGTATATGATGTAGTTAGTATATGATGTATACATGATGTAATAGTATCTCATATAATTTGCCAATAGAACATCCAACAGAACATCCAAACCCACTTACACCGTATAATTTCTGGGAGATAAGTAATTTTATATATATTTTGGGGAAATATTTGCTCCCCATTATAATGACTCCCTTAGGCAAAGGTATGGCTAGGGAACAGTGGAACCTTTGTTATTCATGAGGATTCACAAATGCCACACCTTCTCATACCCAATTGATGCCCATGCGGTAAAGTGTTTTCTTATTCATAAATGTGAATTGCCAGGTCAGTTTAAATACACCGTCTGACTAGAACCAGGTGGTATTTTTGTGCGGCAGTGTGCTTTCATGAATTGCTAATGGTACATGCAAATGGTCAAATGGGGGTGGGGGTGCACAAATGCTAATGTAAAGCTGACCCAGTAATTCACATTTATGACACTCCACCATGGGTCTCAGCCAATAACTTAATGCTAATGAATTTTATGAATATGACCCAGTGTCAGGTATGTTGTCAATCCCCAAATAGTCAAATAAATGAACTTTCATATACCTTCCAGTCATTGTCTAACCTTTCTGCTTAATTGCATTGTCCTGTATGGAAAACCATAACCATCTGATACCTCAATACACATGGCATGGGGTTTCTGAATGCACTCATGCACCTTTGGAAAACATGGGTAGCAAGGAGATGGTTTGCAAGACAGCCCGCCAGAGAAGGCAGGTCAACCACTGGATTACCGGTGAACTTGAGGAAACCCATTAAACCGTGGGTGAACACCAAGCCCCGCATAGCTTTGCATATTGGGACATACCATTAACGTTCAAAGAGAGAGCAACGTAAGTAAAATATGTCTCTATGAGGGGATCAAATCAAACAAACATCATTAGAGAGGGGAAAGAAACCTCAATGTGAACCCACATCTTATCATGGTTGGCATTAAGAAGGAGTTCTTGAAAAAAATAAACTAAATGATAGTCTCCTCTCCGACTAACAGGGAAGAACAGAGAACAGGGAAGCCTTTGTTATTCAATGAGGATTTAATCCAAATCCCCCAGCATGCCTTGCAAAACCTAAAGGAACTGTGAATACAGAGTCCATCACTTGGCAGTCTGTGACAACATTGTGTGATGTTCTAATAAAATTATAATATCTCAGACTACAAACATCTGCTGTGCGTTATGGGTTGGACTGTGTCATGGTACCACATGAGCATTGGCCTTAGGCTTTGGAAAGACCTGCATCTCCCCAATATCTTTTTGACCGTAATTTTGTTTTTTAAATTGTTAAGACTAATTGTTTTACACCTCATAAAATATCAAAAGGGGAAACTCAAACTGGAACCATTTCATCCAATACCCCTAATTACCAAAGTCCTGCAATTTTTGTTTTACTCTACCAAAGGCACTGCTCCATGAGAAACTGTACTGTAATTTCCTTTGAGGCGTACCAATAACACGGCCCTTTAAAAATTCACAATAACCGTGTATGAAGCCCTGGAGACAAGCTTCAGCAACAGCAGCAGTAATCAAAGGGGAAGACTCATTCTACATTGCAGGCTCAGCTGCTAGTTCTTCCGGCTTTTCATTCCTACATTGACATAGGCTATTGACTGGTCGTAAAAGGGAAGACGAGAGGCGGTCCATGAGAAACCGTTGTCTCATTTTTGAGACGTTCCTATTTTAATTAAGATAACTCCGTATTTGTCCTCATGGGTTTTATATAGTTTAATGGTTATTAATATATAAAGAGTTGTTTTAAAAGGCCCAGCAAATAATGTAGTTTGCAGAAGAGAAACTTATGAAACATTTACATGTGTAGCAGTAAATGTTCCAGGAAGGGGTCAAATGGGACCTGAATGAAGCTGCGTTTTTTGTTTTTTTAACTGTTGGTGTGCTAACCTGACACCAGACAACATAATTAGATCTTTACATGATTTTCCAAGCTACGTTTGGCATACAGTTGACAGGTTATGGTGGTAAAAAGTATATGGCGTTCAAGGGTTATGATGGCTTGGAGAAAATTGTGTTCATTTACTTAACAATCTTCATTGGGTTTTGTGGAGCTTTGTGGAGATGAGATCCATGATGCTTTCCAGAGGTGGAACTTGGAAAGCTAAAAAGCTTACTACAAAGCCTTACTGTTTGTCTCTACATAAATACCAATGCAATCTTCCATGCTTCTCCAACAATATACGTCACATACCTCGTCACCCTCCCACTGAATCACATTGCCTCTGCCACATCTCCCTCCTCTTCTCGCTCAAAACTGCTCCTGTAAAAAAATATCTTATTCCTCTCTCCTTAGCTGTTTCGGTCTCTCTTACATGTTAATTCATTCACAGGAATATTGCCTGGGCACTACGGCTCTAATCCTTCCTGTTGGTTGCTTGTAATGATAGTGATCTAGGAATTGAAGATTATGCTACTCTTGCACTCATTTAGTCAGCTAATTGTCTAGAATGTGCATGTACAATGTAAAACCAAGAATTGTTAGCCTAGGTGCTACTGGTAAGAAATAATGCTGTTTAGAGCAATATAATGTTCACTGTAATTACAAATTGTAGCCTATCACCTAACCCAGGGATGGGAAACCATGTGCCATGGAGGGCCGAGAGGCTGCAGGTTTTCGTTCCAACCAAAGACTACAGCAGGTGATGTCAGTGATTAGTTCCTCCTCTCTGGTTGAAGGTGTGTTAATCAGTTAAATCACCTGGTGTAGAGTTTGGTTGGAATGAAAACCTGCAGACTCTCGGCAACTCCATGGCACATGGTTGCCCATCCCTGAGGCAGCAGATTCAGAACTGCTTATGTTGCCCTTGTGAAAAAATAATTAGAAAACGAGCTCAGGGCCATGTATTAGCCAGATTACATTAAAAATTCCATCAAACTTAAAAGTCTTATGTTGAGAATGTATACTTCCTTGAGTTCACTTGTTCATCGCCCCCATCGCTCTGTGCATTTGAACTCCAGGAATGAAATCAAAATTCACACGAAAGGCTTATCAGCTTGCCGCACCGAACAATAACACTAACGGCCCATGGGGGAGCCATAAAATGTTGTTGAGTTACAGTGTTGGCAGATTAATGGTGCTTATTCGCTGTGATTCAATTATTAATCAACATGCAATGTCATAGGTTGTGGAGAGGCAAAAAGGCTGGCTACGTGCACGGTGAAACTTTCACCTTCTGAAAATACACCCAGAAGCTGCCATCAAACTGTCGGACACTCGTGCACATTTACTACCACGTAAATGCACACATTTTCTTCCTCTAACTTTGTCAAACACACACACACAGAGTGTGAGACATGCCAACATTACATGAAAATTGATGGTTGTTGCGCCCTGAAGATGAGCAGTAATGGAACAAAGAGATGGCGTGTGCAGGAACATAGGGGACCAGTGACGCCCACACATGTGTCATTAACGTGTCATTAAAAAGCGGCCAGCAAAGGTCAGCTAGCACTGCGGGGAGCGTGATGAATGGACACTCAGCGCTCTCGCGCTCTCTCAAACTTTTCTTTAACCCCATCCAAACCTATCCCCTGCCTCACACATTTAATTAATCTGGAATATGAATCCTTATGGACTTCGGTGCAAAAATGAATGAGCCTATTTCCTAACTATCTGTACGTTCAACAACGCCAGTCTGAACGTCAGCTAAATGCCTGGCCAGCTTGTGCTTGGTTTGATATGGGAATTTTCCTAAGAGTCACAAGCAAACTTGTCACTCAAGGTTTGAAAAATGTAAAAGGAGAGCTGTGGGACTGCAGTATGCTGTTGCTCAGCACTCCTCTCCTCGTCCATTTATTTCCACAACATTGCCACACAACTAACTCTTCCGGCTGTTTCTGCCACCCTACCATTTGTCATCCTGACCATCTGGCCTGAGGCGCTAGGGTCAAGTCACTTTCATCCAATGTGAGGTTCAGCTGAAATGAAATGTTGTGCAATCCTGCCCTGTTGTAGCTGTAACAATGACCGTATCTGTAAACTATTGGGATCCTACGGATTGGGTAAATTGCATTGAAAAGACATTCTAACCGCATCATGGAATATTAGGAGTGGCGTGACACTTACCACTGTCCCCTGCTTCCCGTGCCTTTAGGGTTTGCTCTTTGAGTCGGTCAGCCTCATGCTTCCTCCTCCTGTGTTCCTCTAATTTGATCTGGAGGTCCTCAGCTACTTGCTGAAGGTCTCTGAGCTGGGCCTAAATAGAGACGAACACAAGGCTTAAGATCAACACAACATGACAAACATATGCCTATTGGTGGACACTTTTATACAAAGCACTTCACAGTTGGAATGTGTTAGTGCCATGCTCTACCCTTAGAGCTATACAGGATCACAACAGTGGGTGAAGGACTGTCAAGACTACTGTACGTCTCAATATGTACGCCAATTTGGAGCATTTTGTTTCATCTACTGTACTCAGTAGAACCTTGTTTATCAAAAAAAACCAGGATTCTCATTGTATTGTCATTGATTATATTTCTTATTTGAGGAATATAATGTCAACAGTTGTATTATATTGAAGTAACATTACTATTATTATTATTATGGGTGACCAGGGGACAATTTACTTTAAGCCCCAAGATCATTTGGAGAAAGTAGAGCCAGGGAGTTATGTAAATAGGTTTTAAGTATTGAACTTGAACTCACTCACTCTCTTTATCTTTCTCTATCAATCCATCTACCCCACCACCACCACCCCCGGCCTGTATTTAGGAGGACTTATACGACTGCAGTGGGGACTGCACAATGGACTATTTAAATCACTTGGGTCAGGAGGTGTTGCTGTCACACCAAAAATGACAGCATACGACAACCAAGCATAACCTATCATCACTCTCTCTAATAGACCAATTAATATGAAAGCACCAGCCCCTGTGTGTGTGTGTGTGTG
>OMOT01001585.1:355-12206 GCA_900312575.1 Acanthochaenus luetkenii
TACTATGAATACACACATGTAAACAGACAACACATGTACTCACACACATGCATGCAACTGCTCACAAATACACAACACACTACCACACTCTAAGCAAGAGTCAGTCTGGGGTGCTAGCCTGGCTGACACACAGACCAATGTGGTATACAGTGAGTCAGTGCATCAACCAAGCTATTAGACTCCTTTGGTAGAAAAAAAAACCATGTGTCCTTGTGACCTTAGGGCAAAAATGAAGCATCCTGCGGATCCTGCCTCGTCAGCTGATGATTGTTAAAAAAACGTATCTTTCTTTGTTGAGAAGATCGATGGTCTCAGATCAAATTTTAACCCTGCTGTTTTGTGCTCTGTCCCAGGCAGTTACCCTATATTATTGTCTGAGTTCACCTCTATTTCTCTGTCTTGGATATTGCCTGTTTTCCAGTCCTTTTGATGTAGTCCTTACAAAATGTCTTAAAGAGGTCCTGGCAGTCATAGGCCCCAGCCTTTTGTCCATTCCTATGCAATCTCTCACATCTGGCTGCGTACCTGATTTATTTTACCAACCACTCCAACTCAGATAATTATAGGTCTACGTCAAAATTACCATTTCTCTCCAGAATTCATGAAAAAGTTGTTGCCGAGCAACTCCTTCAGTTGGTTGAAGGATACAACATATTCAATACATTTTAATCTGGCTTTCGCCATAAACACAGCCGAGACTGCACTGCTATGAGTGACCGACAATATTCTTACGGGCCGCAGATACAGATCCCTGATCTCCCTCATGACCTTTTAGCTGCCATTAAGGACAGGATGTCTCTAAAATGTCTCCAGTTTAACCCTGAAAAAACAGAGGTCCTTGTGATTGGCCCTGATCATTTTGCCAGAGAGGTTGATCAGTGTATTGGCCCCATTGCTACTAACATCAAGGCCTACTCTAAGAATCTTTTTGTTTTTGACCTGCACTTGAACTTAAATAAGCTTGTTCAGTCATGTTTTTTTTCCAATTAAGAAACATCGCAAAAATGTGATCCATATTATCAGCCAAAGATCTGGAATTATGGATTCATACCTTCATTTTGTCACGTTTAGATCACTGCAATAACCTATTTGCCTGCCTTGATCAAGCTGCTCTGACTCGTTAACCAAAACTAGCCGTGGATCCCACATCACCCCAATTCTTCATCAGCTTCCTGTGAGATTTAGAATATATTCAAATATTCTGCTGATCACTTATAAGGCTCTGCATGGCCTAGCCCTAGTCCCTACTTGCATTACTGGGCTGTTGATCCCTTATTCCACCAGTCAGTCACTCAGATCGTCTGATCTAGGCCTTTCATCCATTCCTTGCTCCAGCCTTAGATCAAAAGGTGATCATGCTTTTACCATTCTAGCTCCATCTCTGGAACCGTCTCCCTCAATTTGTTAGATCTGCCAAATCTGTAATGGTCTTAAGCAGCACCTGAAAACTCTGTAGGTTAGCCTTTTTATAAGGCTCCATCTTTGCTTTTATGTCAATTTTGTTTAAATATGTTTGGTCCTTTGTTTTACTTTTCATTGTGTTTGTATCCTCTGCCAATTTTCTGTTATGTGAAGCACTTTGTAACAGCGCGTTATAAAAAGTGCTATATAAATAAAGTGTCACTTAAAAGTTACTGTACTGTTTGGACTATATGGCTTGTGCAACAAACAACAGCCTATGAGGAACAAAGGTAAAGCAAATTACATAATGTGAATTGCTCTATAGGTCGATATATTTTCAGTATTTCTTAACAAATGACTGATATCAAGCATTGAACAATAACCGTAATTATTAGCACTAACATTTCCTTAGCACAATTACTTATTTGTTCAGTAAAAAAAAAGCAATTTCTAGGTAGTAGAGACAGAAACAGAGAGAATCTGTTATATGAGGCAGGTCACACAGGTAAACCAGCTTTACCAGCAAACAATCGGAGTAGAAGCCATATTTAAATAAATTATAGACAGAGGGCTGGTGTGTGTGTTTAAGAAACAGCTTGGACCATAAGAAATAGTCCCCATTGCTCACCATCTACTAAGACTTCTTCCACTAGAGATGAACAAAGCCATTTGAGGGCTTAGACACTCTCACACCAGTCCGAGGGAATAGTGACCCCATGGGCTAGACAAGCCGTTGGTGCATATTATTGATCAATGAGGGAGATGAAAAGTTAAACAAATCACTGATGAAGAAAGGCTTTTAACACAGATGCACAGATTTAATAGATGTTATTTTAATAGGTGTTCAAGAAGTAATAGTTGCGTCAGCAGAAAGTGTAAAAGGAATAATAGTTGCATCAGCAAACAGTGTTATGACATAGGAGTCGTGGGTGGGGTGGGTTGGGGGGACTGAGGGCGATGGCTAAGGGATCCCTCACTAAGCAGGGGTTCCAGTAAGGCAAGGCTGCATTTAACAACTGGGCTGTAACAATCAAAAAATATACCTGTCATGATAATTACTATTAACATAAATTAGATTGAACACATGTTGTACAAACTATCAGAGGAAATAGACATTAAAACATCTGGCATAACCTCTTCACAAAAAAACGAAACAAAAGGAAGCCATGATCTACATTCCAGTAAAGTGTAAATAATCGTATACAGGTTTATGTATAAATTGATGCATATTCAGTTGTAATTTAATCGTTGTTTTTTTGTATTCGACTAAACCTATAAAAAAGGAATAGTAATAAATAAGTTGAAATCCAAGCATTCAATTGATCCATTTGATAGCAGTGTCCCTTAACAGAGTTTCACTTTGACTGCAAAGAAAAAGAAAAAGAAAAAGAAAACCAGGGGAAGCTGTTGTCCCGCCGTCGAAAATATAAGAATCTCTCAATCATGTCTGATAGATGCTCTTAAGTAAAGTCCTTTGGACTTGAAACCTCCACACATTTCCATTGAGTTTGCAGCGCAGCAGCTATCTTGTGAGAACTGTTGGTTGTAAGGAACTATGCACCTAGGAACAGTATACCATTGCATACATACAGTACAATCAAGACTGAATTGGAATTAGAAAAATACAGGTACAAAATGATTACATTCAAGAAGACAGTACTAGCACAAAAGGGTATTATTTATAGTCATTTAGGTAACTAATATAGGAATTTCAACTTTATAGAAGCATTTTCTAGATAGAAAAAGTGAGGGATGGGGGGAATGATAGTATTATGGCTGTTTTGTAGACGTGTGGGTTTGTTACTGACTGGATTCTAGCATATAGTTAAAATGCATAATTTCCACAGATGGGGTAAAAAGTATATGTTTTCTTTAAAGATCATGATCGTTTTGGTTTGGGTCTTAAGGTGCAAATACTGTATATTAAAAGAGGCATTGAGTGGTGCCCTTTTGTTGCACACCGTTCCAACTCTGGGTTCAAACACCAAGGAAAGCCCATTAGATACACAGGATTAGTTGTGCTGATATTATGTTACCTGAAGATTTATACACCTAAAAAAATGCAGTGCAACAGTTTTTTTTTTACAGGATTTCCATTTTAAGATACCTTTCCCTTTTCTTTGGCAAATGTAAATAAACTCACTTGCTATAAGCAAATACATCTCTCTTTCGGGGGAAGACAATTTCTTTGTCTTTGCAAAGAACTACACTGATCTACACCAGTGGAAGAACTATACAGTTTACTGCTTGGATTATATCATCCTTAATGTAACCTTCTCCCATATCTGAAAAAATATATATACTATTAGGATTTTCTTAAAGCATATTTAGTTTCCCTTAAACTTAACTGGAAACACTGGCTTGTGGTTAGTTTGTTACAGCTTTTAAGGTCAAATTTAGAGAGGAACCATATAGTGGCAATGCATGTTCTGTACTATTTGTACACAAGGGCCAACGTAAGCAAAACTATTTTACCATATAACAATGCCTTGATTAAGAATAAATACTCCTTTTTTCAATTGTCTCAATTTCAAGAGGCAAGAGCTCTCTCAGACCCATATCTAGTTTGTCTGTCTTGTCGTTAAGAGTTTGCAAAGCACACTTAACATATAGAAATGGTGATGCAGTCACAGTCAAATACACACTTCCAGAGGTGAAAAGACAAGCACATTATCTAGAGACGGTGCATTTTATCTCAGTGCCTATTCGCTTAGCAGGTAAGCATGGATGCATTCATCGTGTATGAGCTTGTTCTTTTTTTGACAACAGTCTTAATCCAGTAAACCTGACCTCAAGAAAGACCACTGAAGTTAAGAAAGAGGAAATTCTACCTACTGTAGTTAAAAAGAGCATCATTAATTCACACAACACCTTAACAGATTAAGAATCAAGTATAGGAAAACAAAAAAACACATGATTGAATCTAAAATTAGTGATAAATCGAGCATTGGTCTATACAGAGCAACAGAGGGCTATTTGTAGCATGATGGCAACTTCCTGGGGTCACTGGGACTATTGGAGAGTCCAAGTAGCTTGTGATACATATCTGCTGCCCAGTCTGAGTTAGCCTGTGGCAGCTCTTTCCAGCTGGTTTCAACCCATGCAGGAAGCCCTTACCTTTCCTCACCACTACAGCTAACACACTGTAAACAAAAGTACGGCCAAGAGAGAGATCTGGAAATGGAATGACTCTGACCATGCAGTAAGGAAACAAAGCTAAAAGCAAGAACACCAATTAGCATCTAAATACAGTATACATATTTTAAAAAAGCAAAACATTGATTTCTGACGACCTATGAGTGGACCATTACTTGGCAATAAAATCTCAAAAGGCCAATGGGAAACATTATCTAATGCCTTGTCTCCATTAGCTCTGTTCAACCGGGTTGGGACAAGCCGTTGTATGGTATGGTATGGCATCTTCATTGATTTGCCTGCAACATGGTCACATTGGATCAACCTTTCGTTTCAGCACAAAAGCAAGAGAACAGTCAAACAACATAAAATTGAGTTTCATTCTTACCTTCTCAAAATTGCTCATTTTATGAGACAAATCAGAAAAACGGAATGCTGCATACATTGTATGTAGAATCACCAACTACAACTGTGTGCAAGACAAGCTCTAGCCAGTGGAGACAAGACATTTTACTACCATACCAAGAACCACTCATATTTCAGCTACAAATTAGTGCAGTGTTTGTGTAATAAACAAAAAACAATCTCGTGAAAACAAGTCGCACACAAGGAATTAGCCTTTCCAAATGCTACGCAAACTGCATTTCACTATTCAAAAATGTTTACACTGACTTCAGAACTGTGATGGCATTGAGCATGAGGCTGGTTGAGGGCTTTATGGTGGCATGAGGGTCTAGGTGGGAGGGTTAAGGCTATATTTTAATAATTATTTTACCCACACGCCACTTTCCTATCACAAGAAGCGTTTTTAAAGCAGACCAACCATCTGATAAACCTGACAGGGACAGTGTGAACCAACTACTAAAAGATACCCTTAGCTATAGTCAAGTCTCCAGGTATACTCTTACAATTTCAATCTAAAGTGATTATACTGGAGCTACCACATACCGTTTTAAAGTAGCACTTTCTATCATAGCAAGTCAAGGTAGATATAAAATACTTAACCTTGATTTCTTCATAGTCTGAGTACACCAAGTGAGTGTACCACATGGAAACACTAAGTGAGATGCAGGTAATGGAAGCCTATCCGTCATGATCATTTACCCTGGTTAAAGTAATTTTGGGTTGAAGCTGGAAGGAATGGAAGGGAGCCACAAGATAAGAGCTATTCAAATATAGAGGTATTCTACCGGAGGTGGAGGGAACTCTTTCAGTAGGTGTGTGTGAGGTAAAAAGGTGACAGAAAGCTGTGTTCTTGTATAAAACGAATGCTGTGTTGGGGTTTTTTCCCTACCTAAAATGCTATTTTTTAATTGCAAGACTTGACCTTAAAAATGGCCTCTATGTGACAAAAGGATATACGATAAACCCATGACAACCATCTCTATAAGGGAAGCCATGCACTGGGGGGACAGCTTGGTTCTTCCACAGGCCCTGCAGGAGCATCTAAGACGATGAGGAGATCAGAAAGGCATCATCTTCCTAACCAAAGGAAGGCTTCGGGAGAACACTGAGATGGTGAGGAGGGGAGGATCTCTTTTCACCACCGGAAACCAGAGCTCAAGCAAATTCACCACAAGGGGGGGGGAGAGGTGGAGTCTGTCCAAAGCTTCCTGCTCAAGTCTCCCTTCAAGCATAGGGTTACAACATCAAGGAACGTGGAGCTCAAGTGCCAACGTCCATGCTGTGGCTCGTCATAACAGCAGCTGAGTTTCACTGATCGGCGCAGAAGATGAGGACTGGAGTCTGGGTGAGGTCTTTCTTCTGACTCTCAGCTAAGCCTCGCTGGCCTCTGAAACAAGACACAAAGAAAGGGTCTTATAGTGTGTTCGCGCTATACTGCTTCCTAAAGTCTTTTTTTGGTCCGCTTTGGGAAAAGTGTTGCACCTGGTGTCTTTTTAGGCAGAGCGGAGCACTTTCTAAAGTTGAGAAAAGTTCAACTTTTACAGCGGACCACATGATGTGGACAGACCAATCACAACAAAGAGGTGGCAGGTCTGACATTACCTAAGCAGCTAACAGGTTACGACAACAAAAACCAGAGTGAAAATGGAGAATGTAGCGTTAGGAAAGTTGGTAGTAGTGTTGTGGTTGACAGTTGTACATTAGTTTGCTGATAGTGGCAGCTACTGCAGCTAGTTGATACGGAAACAAAGAGCACATACCGCTTTTCATTTTCAGCATAAAATGTGGTAGAGGCTGTGCTTTTTCGGAATAGTGTGAACATGCACTAAGGCTGGGCAGAGTTGTTTGAAGGAGAATGCTACTGAATTTCTATCTCCTTGAAAGTAAAACTTTGACAAGATATTTATTATTATATTATGCAGCAAAACAATCTATTAAACATTTAACTATTGGCAAATTAATAACAATTTAACTTAATTGCAGAGTTAGATAGTCCTAAGAAAAAGTTAGAGCCTGTGATCGTCAACAAAACATTTAGTCTGTAAGCAAACTATTGTCAGTAATATGCCAAAGAAGATATCTAAAGCATATTATTTATTGTATTTCATGTTTACTAATCAGTTACTATCGATTTGTGAATTGGCCTATAAAAGGACATTATATGAAAAGATCAATGATATATTTAGCATATGTTATAATGTATTATAACAATGTTGTATGAAACCTAGGCTGCATCTCTACCTGTGAACATTTTCCATGGCTGCTACCTCAGCGAGTGCTGCCAAGCTGAAGAAAGCAGGCAGCTCTTGCGGTACGGTGCCCCTCTCTGCTTCATCTGGTCTGGGAGTGCTGTAGCACCCCTTTTCATTGCATAAATTCTGTTGGGGTAATGGCTTCTCATCCTGTTCCTGGTTCAGGTCCCTAGTTTTGTCTTCTGTAACAAAAAACATGTACAAGTCTCAGCAATGTAATGCAAACAAAGTAAAGCATGGCATTAGCATGGCAATTTTAAAAATGTCTTTCTGCATTTCATTTTCTCTTTAAAAGTTTCATTCCGAAACATTTGAAAGAAATGACATGTCAGTGTCTGCTGGGCGGCACGGTGGCGCAGTGGTTAGCACTGTCGCCTCACAGCAAGAAGGTCCTGGGTTCAAATCTCGCCTGGCCCTTTCTGTGTGGAGTTTGCATGTTCTCTCCGTGTTCGCGTGGGTTTCCTCCCAGTCAAAAAGACATGCAAATATATGTGTTTGTGTGTAGTGTAGTGTGGTGCATGGTGTGATGGGCGGCAGTAGCTCAGGAGGTAGAGTTCCCCGCAACTGCAAGGTCGGCGGTTCGAGTCCAACTCCTCCCGGGAAAAAATCTGTCGTAGTGTCCTTGAGCAAGACACCTAACCCCAAATTGCTCCCGTTGAGCAGGTTGGTACCTTGCATGGCTGCCTCCGCCAACGGTATGACATGTAAGTCGCTTTGAATAAAAGCGTCTCCTAAATGCTGTAATGTAATGTATGTAAGTCGCTTTGGATAAAAGCGTCTCCTAAATGCTGTAATGTAATGTAATGTAATGTAATGAAAGTAAAACAAATGATGGAATAACATGTAACATGTATTTTAAGAACTTTGCCCACAAAGCACTAAACCTTTATGAATGAAATCTACATTTTTCAATATCAAGTGGGGAATTTCAGCTAAATAAAATAAGTATGTTTTAGCATGGAACTTTTCCATTGTAACATTAAAGATCCAATGCCTGATGCAGGCCAAAACATTTGCATTCCTCACCCTCAGCCGGAGACACACTGCCATCAGCTGTGCGCACCAAGTGGGTGATCTTGTTCTTCCTAGCCTTCCTCTTCTGGCTACCAACTAGCATCTCAATACTAGTGGTACCCTGGGCATCTGGGCACATTGTGGCAATGGGGGCACATGATTTGGCTTTGGAAGCTGAATCCGGCATGGTGGAGTCACTCTGCACCACTGCTGTGGAGTAAAAGTTAATCAAAATGGTGCTCTGGATCAAGATGATTTGGCCCATGCAGTCACAGTAATGAAAATCAATGCTGCAACAACCATGTTTCATCACAAACACAGTTCTTTATTAATCTCTTTACTATTGATGTGCAATAGGTCTTCTTCTTTATGGTATGATACATTATGTAATTCAATGTGCTTATAACAAACTGGCTGAACAGTTGTGTTAACAGTTTGTATAAAATATACATTTTCAAGACATGGTTTAATTATTACATTAATTTTCATAATTGTTGGGAAATATTCTGCAAAACTCACCATTAACAATCACTTTGAATAATGAGAACATTACGTATAATCAGTTACTGCTGAATATGTTCAATATCCCTCTGGAAATGTTCACATCCCTACTGTAATGCACAAACATCAACATTCTAGTTCACCTTTTTCCACATCGCCTGGTTTCTCCTTTTTGCATTTGTGCTTCCTAATAATCTTGTGGAATGAAGTCTTTTTCTGAGATGGAGATGGCCCTGATATAGTAAAACAAAAAAACAAAACAAAAAGAGCATGGGAATGCCATGTTATGGTGTCAAAATGTTTTTGAATTAACAAAGAGAGAATAGGTTTTGAATAGCAGACGCTGTGAAAAATGTGCACAAAGAAGTGCAGGGTGGGCCACGGATGGGATGAAAGGATATTAAATAACAGTCGTATTTATAAATTGGAGAAATCTTCCAGTTACACACCTTTGCAAGCTTTTGGGGCTTCCTCTTGTGCAGCGGCGCTGTCAGTTTTCTTCTTCTTTGCCACAGCAGTGCTCTTCTTATCAAACGTCATTGGGCTATACTGTGGCAAACTGTTGAACTTCTTCTCAAACTCTTCCTCCAGTTTCCCTAGGCTGACAAGTGGTGTTTAGAGTTTAATTATTTGAGCAAATAGTGTTAAAACACAGAAGAGACAAGACAGCTATGGGGCTTATAAAAACATCTCACCTCACACAAAAAAAAGAGAAACAAAAACAGGAACTACATAAGAGGAACGAGGAAGAGGACGTTTTACTACTGTGACTAATTATTTAATTATTTACAGTCCTGATGCAGAGGCTGACACATAGAGTGATATGTCTACGAGTAGGCCTATGGATACAAAAAGGCATTCCTCAAAACAAACTAGATCGAAAACAATTGCATTGTGTATGTAGGCATATTGATAAAATGCTTAAAGCAGTATTCCCATACATTGACAGCCCCAGGGATACACTCACCGCACCGATCATTTAACTGAACTTTAACGAGTAAATGTGTTGAATGTTGTCCACTGCTGTGTATGATGTTTTCTGTAAAATGACAAACCCCTGTGAAGATTCATCTTTGGACTTGGACTTTTTCAGCTTCTTGGGGTTATTAGGTCCCATTTGAGAAACAGTCCAGCTGTCATCACTCCAGTTTGCATCATGGTCAGATGCACGGAAAGCACCTCTTTTACCTAGAAACCCATGCCCATCAATTCAGACACAATGGAAAGGATAATTTATTAACTAATGAAATACATTTGTACTTTCAAGAACTTTCATCTCTGGTAATTGTAGCAGTGGGCAAATACATTCACTGTTGATTACTTTACTTTGATTACTTTACACATAAACAAGATAAAATGGATGATGTTGCCTACTTTTAGAAATAAATTTTTCCTTGAATCAAGATGGATACCTCTGTCAATGTTGGCTCTCAGAGAAGTCAGCATTCCCTCAGAAACCAGGGTCTTATACAAGGCACCTTTGCAGCTCCTCTCTGACTTCCTGGAACCACGGTTCTCTGTGTTGGACTCTGCTTCATACGGCCTCTCCTTTTCCCTCTCCTCGTCTCTAAGCTTATCATGCAGAGGACTGGACGGGGAGTGATGGGGCTCTGTCATGCTGCCCTGGAGGTCTGTGCTTCCGATACCCGCTTCTTCTTCCTCTTTCTTAGGGATGACGTCTGTCGTCTCCTCCATCTCCACCTCAGAGCAGTCATGCTGCCCATGGTCCTCCTCCATCTCTTCCTCCATCTCTTTAAGAGGGGTCTTGACTTTGGGCTTACTCTTCTTTTTGGGCAAGCCAGAGTTTCCACCACCAGTGCTGCTGTAGATCTTCTTGGGCTTCTCCTCAGTGTCCCTCCAGGACCCTTTGGCCACTGCCTCAATAGTACAGAGGACACTGTCCAGGTCTGATTCTGCATGATCAGATTTCTTGATGATCTTCTTGACTGAGCAAGGGATCCCATCTTTATCATTTGACTTGGCCACCTCTTTTTTCTTGCCCTTCTTTTTGACACGTGCATTTTGGCTGCCAGGTTGTGGGGGAATGGCATCAGTGGAAGAGGAGAGTAAGAAAGGTGATGTGTGAGAGGAGGGCGAATGGTCATGGATGTCTCCTGCCTCCTCCTTGATCTCTGCCTCAACTGTGGGTTGCTGGACAGAGGCTGTAGAGGAGCTGTCCTGCGGCTGAGATGCCGCCGTCTCCATCTTCCCAGCTTCAGAGGCTAAGCACATCTTACCAAACACAATTCAAAATGTAGGTCAAAAAAATGAATACGAAGAAGGAGCCAGATTAGACACACATTTGTTTGCTTGTAACTGCCACGGTGACCATTTGTTTGAGCATGACATCTATGACATGCTAGCTACCTGTGGTTGATCTTCTGGTTCAAGAACCCAAACTTGAACCTAAAACTAATTGTGCAACTGCAATTATCGATCAATCAATTTCCTTTATTTAACCAGGTAAAAAAAAGCATTGACATTAAAATCTATTTTCTAAGAGTGACCTGGCCAAGAGGGCAGCGTAAAAACAGTGTTACAACAATACACACAAAACAGTACATACAAATAAATACAACAGTCATACAAATGGAAATTAGAAGCAGCTACAATGGCCGAGATAACTATTTGATCTGTCTTTTAAAATTGACTTAAATTCCCCTAGAGTAATCAAATCAGGTAGTCTCAGGTCCTTCTGCACATCATAGGCGCCGATTTATGTTTCTGCCGGTGGGTGCTCAAAACAGTTGAATGCCCCGCCCCCACGCCCAAGATAAACCTTCTGCAATAGCCATAGCCTACATGACTTGTTGCTATACGGATTAGGAAAAAGTAGTCAAACGTACGCATTTCAGCACCATAGGAAATTAACAGCGACCGACACACACGTACACACACACACAAAATATTTACAGGGATTGGCGATCAAAAGTTTAACTAACGATACACACCATGTAACGCACGGAAAGTAATAATCAATGCCACCAAAATTATCGTTACACACGCAAAGAAAGCATACAAGCGCACGTAGTAAAATAGTCAATTAATTAACCATCAACACATAGGCCCACACAGCTACTAAATATTAAAATGCGAGAGAGATTTGCGAGAGAGAGTATTGCGAGAGTGTATTGAGTTTGCTG
>OMOT01001587.1:5774-16219 GCA_900312575.1 Acanthochaenus luetkenii
GAATGTGAAAACCTTTGAATTACATTTGTTTAATGAGGAATCGTACTGTGTGTGTGTGTGTGTGTGTGTGTGTGTGTGTGTGTGTGTGTGTGTGTGTGTGCGTGTGCACGTGTGCGTGTGAGAGGAGAATAAGTAAACACACTGAAGGAGGTTGGAATGTACTGTCTGGCTGCACCCTCAGAAAACAAGTCCTCCACTTCAACTGAACCGCTCTGCTGCTAACAAGCTCTTCACTGTGTTTACTAGTAATGGCCATCATTTTATTTACCCGCTTTTAAAAGAGAGGGTAGAATTTGAACCTGGATATCCACCATTGAAATAAAATGGTGAAATGTGCAGACAAAATAACCAGCAGGTTTGTTTTATCAGAGCAAACAGGCTCAGAGAGTCAAGACTCAACTGTTGCTTAGGGTTAAAGTTCAATAACTTGCCCCTACATCCACGACCCCATGCCAGTATGTTGTAGCAAGATGTTCAGGTGAGAGGATATACGTGTATGGTAAGCCATTCCAAAACGTATCAAGTTTTACGTTCAATTTTAAACTTTATTTATCACCAATGGGCGACTGGTTTCGCATAAAGTATTACAAACAACATTACATAAAAACAACGCTGACAGACACAACATCAGCCAAGTCACCAAGATAAGGAGTCGATGCAGTTTCACACTGTTGACGCTGTTGTCCTTTTTTTGCTCTGCATTTCAGTGTTGAAATCAAATATATTCCCTGGGCTTTTCCTCCTACCTAATAGGTATTGTCACTTATTTGTTGTTACTACTAGTGACTGATGTAATTGTTATTAGTCACTATTGGGGATTATATCGACTCAGCATAATCATCAGCTGAGATGCCGCAGGTGAATAAGAAAATAAATCCTTCCTCACTATCCGAATGAAACTGAACCGGGCTAAAATAAACGTAAATGTTGAAAATGTAATTTAAAAAAAGTCTAATTGTTATTGCTGACATTTTTGTTGTTAAAATATGTAAATGTCATCTATCTCATGTGGTATTTCCATATTTGTTTTTCACCCTTTCCAGGTGGATATATAGGTGGAGCTGTGAATTATTTAAAAACCATAACAAATATAACCAGATATGTCATAACATGAAAAGGCCTGTTAAATAAACAACCTGAAGTCTTGATAATTCATAGCAGATTAGATTAGATTGCACTTTATTGATCCCCTAAGGGGAAATCCAGGAATATCACCACACAGCCATCTTTGGTAGGACATGGGATTATAATCAAATGACAGCCACAGCCAATGAGCTGAGCTGTGTATATGGTAAAGCTCCATATTGGTCGGAAATGCATGTGACATCATGGGAACACGGTGAATATGCTCACGGCCAATGTCTCATCCTGGCTGCAATCTCTCCGCTGCGGTCTGACCTTGGTTTCAGCAGACTTCTCAGTTGTGGCTGAGAGATTGTCTTTCAGTGTACTGCTGGTGGCTTCCCTCGTGTTCGCTTTAGAGTCATTTAAATGGTTTGGCTAGCCTTGGTTTTTAATAATACCACGAGTAACCCGACCCAAGATCTATGACGCTGCTTCAGTTGTTGTTATTTTGGAATTTCAGTGGAATGACCTTAAAGAAAAAGCATCTTATCATTAGACCGACACGTTCACGTTCAACACTACGTTACCCAGATCTGAAAGCAGCAAATCAGCACAGTCTGGTGGGGTTTGGGTAAGTGGGGTTTTAGGGCATGTGACTCCACATTGAGGATATGGGTGGTGTTGCTCACCGGTTCATCCATCAACTCTTGGTACGGCCAACAAATACAGATACTAATGGATTAATATACAGTGAGGTAGTGTTAAATTACACCTGCCTCCAGTCAGGGATCATCATAAGGCAACAACAATAGACACACAAATCTATTGGATTTTCATAAAAGCATTAGATGCCTCAATCTGCACACTATGCATTTACATCATTAAGATTCATGTCAGGCCTTAGGTGATTAATTATATTCTGCAAATAAAACGGTGGGTAAACTACAGTATTTGGCTATAAATGGTACTAGAATCATTTCGCTTTTTGTAAAATGTGTGCTATGTAGAAGCTTTTTGTTCGGCATATGAGAAATGAATCATGGATATTAACGATGTGGGACTTTATCCGTCATAAGAAACATTCATGAGACCATGTTTCCTGATTCCAGTGAAACAGTGTACCTTGAATATACCGTTTGTTTTCTGAAATAATAGAGGCGTACTGTTCCTAGGTAGAAGCTCAGAGGGAGGAAGTGAGAGCTGTAACATGAACAAACAGAGGATGTCCGACCAGCCAGAGTCGTCCTGATAAGCAAACACTGTTGTAAGGCCCGTTTCCAAACAGGAAGTAGTTTGTCCTACAATGTCTTGTGGGAGTCAGGAGACTTGAATGCATTCGTGCTGCCAGTTCATTGGCAGCTACAATATGCCGCTTTTCTCCTTGAGGCAGGAAGTGCATTGTTAGTCCGGCCCTCCTCCCCCTCAGCTGGTCAAGCTGCCCCAACACTTGTCACTCATCTTGATGAGCTGTCATTGAAAAGACCATTTCAGGCAAACAGGAGATTTAGGCATGAACACACAGGGTCACACGCAGACTGATAACATATCATATATCCTCTTTATTTGTTATTTTACTGTCAAAACAAAGCATATTACAGCTGTAAGTGCAGTGGGCTAACACACACATTTAGAAAAACTATTCTGCATCTCCAGTCTCAACCTTCCCAGAATAGAACAGTCGCAGTTGCTGAGGTCAGACAGCGACAGGAAGTCGAGGCCACAGCCTCACTGATTAGTGATGATCTGGACAGACAGGAACCCGCTTGTCTCACTCAGCAAACCTCACACGCCACAACCTTTAACCCATTAAAAATACAACAGGTATAAGAACACATTTTCTTCAAGCAGGATTTGTTGATTGCAAGTGAATTCATCATTTTGAGATCCCACAATACTGTAAAAATAAGCATTATTTTGCTCTTTTTTAAATTTGTAAATGTATTATTATTACAAACATCAAAAAACATGTACAGTTTCAAAATACATTTTAAAATTCCTGCTCTGCTGTCAAACACCCAAAATGAAAAGAAAAACCTGCATTCAAGCCAAACCAAGAGTGGCACAAGGAGGTGACACTACATTTCAGTTGTGGACTGGTCCTGTGAGGAAACACCAGTGAAGAGTCCTTATCAGGGAGCGAGAAACAACACTCCCCCTCACCCAGATGGGCACAGCAGCTGAGTACACACAAATACAATCGCATACATATTCACAATAAAACGAACAGGCCATGATCAGTTAATCAGTCTGAACGTAACGGTAATTCATTGAGCAAACGAAATCAGTGTCAATGTGGTTTCTCTTCCTGACAAATAAACATGGTTGCTTATGAAACGGAGACTGCATTTGATCCCACGTGTTTATTCTAGTACAGTAGATAGAGCCACACACTCACAAACACTGTCATTGTAACCATGGTGGATAAAAACAGACCAACAGGTTGTTGCCTGTCCAAACTCTTTTCATGCACTCAGCAGGTCTCATTCTTAGTAGGAGCCCACTGCCACCAGAAGGATGGAAGATGAACTGAATCACCACGTACATGGGCGTGATTTGAAACGAGTCAAATTCAAAAGTGAACGTTTTTGTATATTCTTGCTACTTTGCCAAGCTCAAGCCATGATGAGTTCATATATTTGAGAAAGAGATTAGTCAAGTGGACATGAGTACTAACTAGCCCCTGTTGTGCTGTAGAGGCTTGAAGGCAGCGTCATGTTTTTGTTCGATCAACTGTACACACAACACAATCAGTCTGTACCAATACCAGTTTACAACGTTAAGTTGGTGGGGCGAGAAAGATGGACTCATGATGATAATAACAATAACAAAAACAACAACAACAACAACACATTTTATTTATAAGCGCCTTTCAAAACACCCAAGGACACCCAAGGATAAAAAACTATAGCCTAAGTAAAAACAAAAAAAGTAATACGAGATAAACAAAGTGGTACTAAGAAAACAAGACATCAGTGGAAATGATTCATCATAAGTAAATCAAATTCATCAACTAATCATCGTAGTGAAAATGTAAAGGGGACGTACAAATAAACAGTACAATCAGACCAGGGAGGTCTGGTGTCAGTGAATAGTCTTCATTAAGGTTGCTTCTGAGTATCTAAAAATGGCCACGGCCTGGTTAGGCTGAATATCAGTGTTGTAAACCACCAGATTAGATGTGCCAAAGACCCGTCGGCAGCTTTGCTTTCATCACAGATAGAGGAAAATGATGGGTAAACTCCATATGATGTCGTATCAGTGGTGCTGATTCAGGATCAGATCGCGTCCAGGAAGTAGGACTATGCTAAACAGCCGTGGCTTTATTCTGAACAGACAGCTACACTTAGACAAATGGTTGTAGCTCTGTAGCTATGACCAACGTTAGTCGAGTACAATTCAATTAGTCGAGTTGGAGTCAAGACCAGGTCCAAAGAGGGTCGAGACCAAGACAAGGCCAAGACCAGAACAAATCGAGTCCTATTCAAGATTAAGACCAAAAAAAGACAATAAGCAGGGACGAACAGAGATGTAGATCTATCTGCAGGATCTCTGTACTAGATCCTTCACCATCCAATTCATCAATGCATCAATTCTTACACACTCTTGTTGATAATAATGAAGTTGTATTACACTAAATGCCTTCGCACTGCATGCTGTGATACTGAATTGGAATTAAATTAGAAACCAGTCACATCTCTTGCTTGATGACACGGCTGATGTCGTGTCTTGGAGTCTGTCTTTATGGTCCGCATAAATGACAATGTGATTTTATTTTCATGTTGTTGTGCATGCCTGATGGGACGCTGTTTCCATACGTGCCTCTCCAAACACAGGCCAATTTCTTACAACAACTCCTCTGTCCTTGTCCTTGAGGTGAGGCCGTAGGCAAACAATCAAAGTACTGCATGTTCTGCTGTATTCACCGTGGTGGACGCCCCACCCACTGCAGCACATACTGTGCCAAAAACTGCAGCAGCACCGTCACACCTCCCGATATGGTGCAACTCTGTTTACGGTCCCACATAGCTCACCTGCCTTCACGGCACATGAGTCACTTTGTGTTGTGTAATGTGTTTTCCTCACACAGACGATGTGCAGGAGAACACCACTGTGATGCCTCGGAATATACTGGTCTGAAACAGTCCTGACCCGTATACCACTGTTTATAATAATAATAAGTTTTAAGCCCCTATGTGATAGGCCTCACCCACCACGCTGAACCAAACTTTAGAGAACTTTTGGGGAATTGATCAGACACATTTTGGACATTCGTGCCCAACCCATAGGGGAGCTGCTATGAATCAATGCCTTTTATCTGTTCTTTACCTGTGCTGGGAATATTCAGCAAGTCTCATGACCAAACTAACTTTGCAGACTTGGCCAAATTTGACAGAAAGAATCCAGCAAGAACTGATGAAGGAAGAAAAAATCCATTAGAGGCCAACTGACGCAAAAAAGGGACTGGCATGTATTTTCATGGGGTGCAAAAGTGACAAACAAGTGCATAGCAGAAAATATTTCAGACCATCATCAGTTCTGAATGGATAAATCCACATCTGACAATATACACACTATATGGTTGTCATTAATTATTCAAACAGGCTAGCAGGACAATGACCCAAATATTCAATCACAAGAGAGTAGACCAGAAGAATGCGTAGTATGGAGGAAATCCTGCATGGAGGCAAAAGGAGGAAACCCAGATGGGGACGGCTATTGGCTAAGAGACAAAACACAGACCAAGTACAGATAGGCAATGTCGCAACTATGAATATGAATGATACAAGAGAAACAAAACAAGACAGTGTCGTGACAGTGTCTCCAGCCTGCATTATTCATCTGATGAAGATAGATAATAGAGCCTGTCTGTATGTCAGTAATACATCAAGTATGGTGCTGATAGATTGAAAACCAGAAACACCTGAGGGAAATACCTTTTCTGAGGGTTGTTTTCGAAAGTCACTTTCCTCCCATGCCTCCTCCTTTCCCCGGTGACCCAGACATTGTTGTTGGTGCCACCATGTTGCCTGCTGATGCTGAAAAAGTGACTTGTTATAGCGCCACCATCTGGCCGATCAGTACATTTTGTTTGCCTGAGTAGCGGGTGACCATTCAAACCTACCTGCCAAGCTTGGTTGCTGTGGGTCTTATATAGATACTTTTAGCTGAGAGAATAATTAATAATAATAAGAATCCTAACAAATACACCAATAACACCAAAAACTATAGGCTACCGGCCCTGTGGGCCCAGTCACATAAGATGAGAAAAAACTAGGACTGCAAGCAGTCACAAACAGGGCCGGCCTGAGAGAGGAAGAAGAAGAAAGAAGAGGGAGGAGAAAGTGGTAATTATCAGACAAGTTTGGAAAATGTGTGCACAAGCCTTTTCACTGAGTTCACAAGGAGGCACCATGATAACTTGCTTCTTCAGAATGGCACAATTCTGCCAATTCAGTTCCTCAGATAAAAGTTGGATAGTTTAAATATTGTATCTACATTTCATGTATGTACTGTAATCACATTTTTACAAAGATTGTTCACTTGATAGGAGAAAACTTTAAAGAGGCTGTATTTTCCACTGACTACAATGGTTCCCATAAGGGCAGAATTCAAGTTGCTCCGTCACATAATATATACCATCCTTGTCCAACCGGTATGCTTTGATTAAACTGACATTACCAGTCCTCTCCCTAAATGTGCGTGCTTGACATCGTCTCAATGCAGAGATATGAGCACTTTTATGCAATAAGAATGTTGATAACATGCTCTTACTCCAACGCGTAAAAGTAGGACCAAATTTGCATCACTCTTGAGAATGTTCGGGTAGTTTTCCCACTCTGAGACGCTTGATAACCACGGGCCCAGATCAAATTAAGACCAAAATACAGAGTACATGTCTTTCCTTATGTTAAGAAAATGAGTTTCATAAGGATGAAAACGATGTAGATCTATCTGCAGGAGCTGTACTATATCCTCAACATCCAACTAATCAATGCATAGAGGTTTGAGGACCATTACATGAAGTTTTCTACAGGTGTAATCCCTTCAATTGTTTGTAGCACCAGGCAGAAAATAAACCAAACATCAATAAAATTACAAGTTTTTTACATTTTCAGATAGGCAGGAAAAGGTTGAGTCAACGTCCAATAGTAGCCGAAACCAAGAAAAGTCTGTGTCAAAATAGGTACGAGACCGAGACAAGTCCAAGACATCAAAACACTTGGGACTTAGTCTAGGACTAGGCTTAATCCCTGTCTGGGAAACCAGCCCTTGGTCTATTAACCCACTCTGTAAATTGGATTAATGCAGTAGCCTACTGATCATTGTGCTCAGTGAGTTTCACCTACAGGTGATCCTCTGTATTGGCTGGAAATATGGGTCCAGAGTCAAAAGCTTGGCATGAGCGCTGCTTGACGAAGACGAAGCAGAATAAGGCAACATTCTTCAAATGATGAAAATATACAGCTGCAAGTGAATATGCCCACATTTTTAATCCACACAGAAAATGTGGTGTGTAAATTAGGGTTAGACCGCAATATTAGGCTGATATTGGGATTTTATTAAATATTGGCCAATCAGTGTCATCCACCTCTGATATGATGGAGGTTCCTCCCTGACAACAGCTACAGAAAACAATCATGACATTATATATTTTTTACACATTTTATTTATTCATATAATTATTAAATACTTTTGGTAAATTAATTCATTAAAAGGCAGTGATGCAGTTTCCCTACAATTGAATAGGTGTGGTGGGTCACCCTGTCTTAAAGAGAGTTTTAGTGTCTCATGATGGTCTAAATGCTGCTTCAGAGGCTTTTTGACCCAGTGAACACTGAATAATTCTAACAACTCAATATTGGCCTTCAACAACCCACATCGGTCAAACCCTAGTTTTAATTCAGTGAGAGGAAACCATATCTGACTCGTCCACATCAAACATAATGTATCCTTGGTGAATATTGCCACCTAGTGGCTGTTTGAGGATCAATTACACAGAGCCATAACATTTTCAGAATTATATTCCTATTATAAACTCAAACATAACAATATAGTGTAAACTAAAGGAACAAGTCATATTTCACAATTCGCATTGTTTCAACATACTGAAAATAAATATAAAACCTGATTGTATTGTCTCTCAAAAACATTTGCAATTTAGTTACAGTAAGGATCATTTTACCTTTTTTACATTTAGCTGTTTACCATTTCCCCCTAAAATATGTAAAACGCTTACCCATTACTAAAATAACACTCAAAACATTGCAATCAAATGTGAATACAAATGGTAAAATCAAGTATCAAGTACATAAAAGGTGTTGGGTGACCTCACCTGTAGTAGATGTAGGACATAAACACTGCATAGAGGAAGAAAGTAATACAGTTCTTAATTTTTGGCATCTAAAGCAAACAATGTTAGATCTTAAAGTATCAATGAGCAACATCCACAGTTCTTGTAACAACGATTAACATTCACAATCCCTAATAATTAAATAGCAGCAAATGTGATTTCAACATCTGCCCTCCCATTAAAGCTAAACTGTAGTTGAGCGTTTCAGTCTGCTCTCTTTCCAGCACCACCAGGCAAAAAGGTCCCGTCCTTTTGGGTTGGTCATGTTTGAAGTCTCAGTACGTGGCTTCATCCATGTTGTCGTCACTATCTACTCCGAAGTCCTCTCCGTTGTCAAAGTAAGACATGATGTAGTCTGTATCCTGGAAAATGGTTACAGAGAGGGAAAAACTCACAATAAACCTGGTGAAGATTCCATGCTAACTTTTACACTGATGTCAGATTTAGCATTATCCAGATAACCAACATATCAATACCACTTCAATCCAGAGGGTGTATACATGTGGATATTAATAATAATAATAATAATAAGATGAAGACGAAGAAGGAGAAGAAGATCCAAGATCTTAAAGATCCAATACGTCCCATATAGCATATACGTCCCTAGTTTAGCAAATATTAACGTATGCATCATTTAGCTTATCTTTACCTCCTCCACGTCCTCTTCATCCAATTCCTCTTCCTGCTCCTGTTCCTCCTCTTCGTTTTTATTCTTTTTCTCCTTGTCCTCCTCGTCCTCAGAGTTCACAATCTCTTCTTTCTTTTCCAGAATCTGTGGGAGGATTTAACAACAAAGCACAATCAAAACGTGAACACATGGCAATTATGTAAATTATTCTACCATGTACCAACCTCTAGTTTGGATAAGATCTCCTCCTTCCCAATTATGGGTTTTTTGGCTCCACTGAGTTGAGGTGCAACTCCTGGGGGAAAATAAGTAGAGGATAACATTTACCTGTCTTCATTTCATTGTCAATATTCCCATATCAATACACAGAGTATTTTACAATATGGCAACTAATCATGTCTTTACATGTGACACAGCAACAGAAGCAGGCTAATGATGCCTGAAAACAGAAGCTTACTCACCTTTTCTCTGAGACGTTCTCACTTTGATGCAAAGCTCTTTAGGTAACCTGCTCCAATCTACAATGGAGAAATATATTAAAATATTAGTATTGTACAATTATCATTGTTGAACAACAAAATGTTTGCCATTCTTTTCCTATGTGGTGTCAACCCAGGTCACAGTGAGGCCTCCTCACCTGGTTTCCACTCCATAGTGCTATCTCTGGACCCCCTCCTGTGGTATTTGTCAGAGTAGCGAGCCACATCTGCAAACAACAAAACCATTCAACACAGCAGGTTAAAGGAATTGTTTACCTAAAAATGAAAATGTAATTATCTACTCACCCTAATGTCAGTCGAAACACTGGTGAAATTTGTATGTTAATATAACACACAGCGAGTTAGCTGACGCAGCTTCGTATCAACTCTCTCCTTCTTTAGAGTTCCAAAAAGTGAAAAGAATGACCAATAAAACTACTCCAGCAGGGTCAGCCCTAGATTTTGGGGGCCCTAAGCAAGATTTGTTTTGGGGGCCCCCCTCACTCTAGTGCAGGGGTGCTCAATAGGTCGAAGGTAGTGTGGGTAGATCGCATGACATCAACAACAACAAAAACATTATTACAAAAAAATTATATATAAAAAAAAAAAAAAAACTTCACAATGAAAGACTGCTATAGTTGGTCTGACTGATGTTGACGAAAAATGTTTGCTTTGGACAAAAGCGTCTGCTAAATGATGTAATGTAATGTAATGTAGACGTCAGCCTATCATCCATCCCGTCACTTGATTGATATACAGGGCAGCCAGTCAGATGACATCTGACTTTTTCTGGCGAGTTGGGCACCGGAGGCGCACGGCGAGGGACCAGGAGCGAAGCCCCCACGCCGCGCTGAGGTGTATGGTTCCGAATGGCGGACCAGGCCCGGTGGCACCGGACAGCCGCCCCCAGAGGCGCCCCGAC
>OMOT01001591.1:10595-29856 GCA_900312575.1 Acanthochaenus luetkenii
CCTCTTGCTTACTCCCGGCTACCCTTCTCTCCTGTCAGTCCCCATTCACTTCTAATACAGAGTCCAGGGGCAGATACATCTACAGCTACCTTCCACATTAGTAATGGAAAAGCTGATCCAGGAATCTGCATAACAAAGCTACTGCAGACTGACAAGGCAACTAGAGAAGGATTTTTCGTTGACCACTCACTCACTGTCTCTCTCTCTCTCTCCCTCCATCCCTTCTCACTCCTGGTTCTTACTTTCCATATTTCCTCAGAACCTAAAAAGCTTCTATAGCTCTACTCAGCGTTGGGATCTTCCTCTCAAAGAGAACACGACATCTTGGAAAGAGAAAATGATGGGGGTTGTTGTTCGAATTACATCAGTGCTGATGTACCAAAACAAACATCAATAAAGTCCAATTAAATGCTACCACCTTGTGGTGTGCGTCTATTGGCTGCTTTAATGATCCAGTGTCACTCTGGGCTCAGGTTTCACCTCCAGAAGAGGAGCTGTCTGTATCTCTGTCTGTCTATCTGTTGTGCATGTGCCGTGATCACATTGAATCTGTAATGCATTTGTGTTGCCACAAACCACGTGAGGATCCCACAGCTCAAAGGTATTGAGATTAAACTGATTAGATGTGGTTACTGATTGTAGTTTACAACATACATTTTTTTTGCAACTCTAATTCACTGATGAAAAGTTGTAAGTTCAAAAACTCTACGGAGAGCTATTAAAAGCCAGGACAAAACACCAATGGTTTTTGAAGGTGCTGTGTAATAAATCATTACCACATACATTTTGGGATGCAAGAACAATTACCATAAACAAAGGATACCATAGGCGAGAAGAAAATCTACGGGATTGCTTTACGACACAAAGTAGGGAGAGGGCGCTGTTCTTCCAGCACAAATGGAGCAAGTAGCAACACACTCTTCGTGATAATAAGCAAAAGGATTTATACAAAGTGTTCTTCATTTTGAGAAACACTAGCACGAACAATACCACTCACACACTCTTGGGTCCAACTCCATCCTTCTTGTCTCTTTCACTATGTCTCACATCTTCAACATAATGCTACTAACAGCACATTAATACTAAGCTTTCATGGCCGTTACAGCTAGCCTCATCCATACCAACATGTGGAGGACATTAGGACAAGAGGAAACAGAAATCAAATTATTAACGTTCACTTCTTACTATACCCCATTCTTACACCACCCCCTCTCTCTATTTTGCTCCAATTCCCTCTCTTCCTCTCACAGTATCCTCTGTGTTTCTATCTCTCTGTCAAACCAGCTCATCGTCATTCTTCCAGCAGTAAACTGTCAGGTTTCGTTAATTAGATTCTGACTGAAGTCGCAGGCAGGTCAGGAGGAGAGTCAGCCAGAAGGGAAGGGTCAAATATGAGTCACTTAAACCTGAAATGACGAGTTCACACCTTGTCACCCCACACAATAACGCCCAGTCCCATTATCATCCACGGGAAAGAGGTTGACAGTGAAACAAACAGGCAACTGTTAGACAATTCGAGAAGCACTTCCAACCTGTCCAAGTGTCGGAAACAACAAGCTAAATTTAAACTGGGGAATGAAGGAAATGAGACGAAGCAGAAATAATCCTGCTAAGGGCAACAGAAGTATATTGGCCATTGTGTGTGCGTCTATGGCAAGGTATGTTCGCAATGTGATCACGTAGTCGAACATCTATTCAAATAATACCAAGATAAGGCATAGCGCACATTTTTACTCAACGTGTGCTAACTGTATTCCATCAAAGACCTGCTTAAAACAAAGCATAATAAAGCTCTTTCTTAACGTGTCAAGGAGACTGTGAGAGGTTGTCAGTGTTATTTTTTAGGGCTGGTGCTGGTTGAAAGAAAAGCCACAGGAGGGCATTGATCTGGAAGGCTCTCTGGAGATGAGAAACATCTAGTGATTGTCAGAAAGAAAAATAACATCCGTTTGACATCTGAATCCACTATTTGAGGGAGGCAGGGCAGAAAAAAGGGGGCCCGGAGATCAAACAAGCAGCTAAAAGTCTCTTATTAGGAGCAGAGAGAGCACAGGGAATCAGGTTCTGTCTACAGACACACTCACGCACACACGTACAGAGAATAAGGCCTTCTGTGCTTTGTGGTTCTCTATGTGGCTAGCTACCCTCTTTACAGTAGAGTGTGTGTGCAGCCTGGAGAAGAAGTCAGGAGAAGTCAAAACCATCTGCAGCTCTTTGACATGTTTAAGTCCAAACTAATGGGGGGAAATCGATTCCCAAGCTAGTATTCCTCACAAGTATTCCTGCTCAATGGCACGTTGACCGCAAGGTGTGAGGGAGAGGGCACAGGGAGGGCGTCTGTGTGTGTGTGTGTGTGTGTGCATGTATGTACGTATTCCCGCGTCAAGGGTCTCCCAGATGTTGGCTGAAGGACACACACTCAGCGAGCGACTTCGGAGAGAATTCCTTTTCCAACATAGAATGAAAGATTCAATCGTTTATTATCATATCAACCAAGGTTGCTAGGAATAAGTCTCAATTTGCTCATGACAGACAAAAGACAGGACATCGGTATATTCTGTATATGACCCCCATACAATACCCATGACCAGACAAGGACAATTAATGAACCGATAAAAGAGCAAGAGACCAGTTTCAACATAAAAACAATCAAGAAATAAGTTAGGTCAATAAACTAAGTAGAGTCCAGCCCCATGGAGTTCAACACTACCCCGGATAGGTGCTGTAATGAAACCAAGAGGCCCTGGTCCTGAGAGTCTTGTTCCAGAGGGTCAGGGAGAGAAGTATGAATTGGCTTGGTGAGGGGGGTTAGCGAACAACTTAAGAGCTTGATGTTGCATACAGGTGGAGAATATGGAGGAAACAGAAGGAAGGTTGTAGCCGATAACTTTCTCTTCCACTGCAACCAGCACTGGCCTATACTGTCAACCTTCTGAGAAACCCTCCACCCCCACAACTGAATTGCTTTTCCTTTATTTTCTCCTTCTTCCTCTTCATTCATTCTTCTTCCTACTTTGTCATTTTCTAAGCTCATTGTTTCACTTCATCCCTTCTCTCTCCCTCTTCTTTTCACTCCCTGCTCTCTACCCAGGGTGAATAGTTTTATGCAGGTTAAATCTAAATTGAAGACTTTTTAAGACCTTTTTAAAGCCAATTAAAATAGAATTTCAGACCATATTCACCCCAAAGTAGAGTAAAACAAAAACAACAAAAAACACAGCAACAGTGTATGAGAATAGGTCTGCCCAATCAGAAATGTATCAATACAAAAGTAATGTGTCGAGAAAAAGCAACATCTGAAACCATATTTAAGATTAAACATTTAACTGTATTTAAGACCTTTTAAGGACTTGAATTTAGATCATTTAACGTAAACTTTTTAATGACCTACAGACACCGTGTCAACCACTTTATTTCTGTTCCTCTCCCGCTTTGTCCTCTTCTCTATCCACTCCATTCCTCCTCTCTACCCTCTCCCTTCCTTCCTTCTTCCATCTTTCCCACCTCCACTCGAGGATCTGTATTCCTCTCCTTCCCCATCTTGTCCTCTACCCCCTCTTCATCTCTCTGGTGGATATGCCCAGTGAGTCATCTTCTGTCTGTTTTTTCATCTCCTTCTACAGCGTCGTCTAATTTTCCTCTCCCTCTGTTTCAAACCATCTGAGAAATTGTTGCAGTTGTTTCCCGATGAAAAATTTAAAATTTAAAAAGTAGTGAATCTATGGAAAACAAACGCTCTATGAAGATCAATTTAACTACTGTCCACAAATTCCAATTTTAACTGAATTGACAGTAAATTTACTCCAACCCTTACATGTACAGTTTGGTGATTGGTTCAGATTTAACAAGGGGAATAGTAGGGAGGTAAATAGTTGCTTGCCTCTATTTTCCTCTAAATCTAGTTATTGACAGGGTGCATCTAATAATTTGAGTTCACAAGGCGGACTAACCCCTTTCATGCCCACTCAAATTGCCTGCCATTTTATAATATACATGTTGCAAACTCACCAGTAGGCAGGCATCTGGAGCAGCTTGCCATAGAATGCAGTGCTGAAGGAAGGGATGATGGGGATGAGAGGCAGGAAACTCCCTGTACTGTCCTGGCATGTCAAGCCTGACTGGAACCCAAACACCTGGAGAGAAAGACAGAGACGTAGGGAGAAAGAAGTGGAGATGGCAGGCAGGAGGGAGAGGAGAGGAGAGGAGAGAAAGAAAGAGAAAGACAGACACAGAGAGAAGACATAGGAATTCAGTATTGTATTGCTCAAGCCATTTCTTGGATCTAGAGGAAAAAAACATGTCAGCTCCCATTGAGTTTGCAGCTTCTGAAAAAAACAACACAGAAACACATAACCAGTGTGGTTGTTCTCTCATCTCTATATCCTCTAAACAGATTTGACCCTATCTGTCTTCAGCAGAGCTAGGACAACTCATCTCTGTGCTCTAACAGGCATGAGGAGGAGAGACAGGGACAAGAGTAAAACATCTTATCAGCCATGTTTACTACACCTGTCAGCAAGTCAATCTTCTGTCTGGGAGACAGGGCTAGAAACACAGCCTTGTGCTGAATCCTTAGAGAACATTCATGTATACTGCATGTACATTAAACGACTGCAGACTGCTGCAATTTTCTCTCATAGTACTACAAAGAGTAATGGATTATATTATTTTGATAGGCTGAAAAATAGGGTCTGTTCAAGTTTTCTTCAAAGTCGTGTTATATACAAGAATAAAAAACAGACAAAAAGAAAGATCACTAACTAGCTCCTCTGGTAACCACAATAGTTGTCATAGCATCAAAAAAGCACTAATAGTACTTTCTGTGAATTATCAGCATAATTGGAACACATCTTTGACCAATCAGATTGCTCAGCTGAAACTACCCATTGTATAACGATGATTTAAACACCCTAGGATACCAAGACTACTGTTGAGTAACTGCATTAATGTATTTTTACATACTGGTCTAGAGGGAGAGGCTTATGGGTTTGCTGATGTAAACATGGTGTCTCTTACTGACCACATGTCTCTTAATCATATTCTCATTATCCAAGCTGCTGGTAGTCACACTGCCGGACACATACTGTACTGTAACCTCTATGTTTACATAACGTTAATACTGGACATGGTGGATGAAGTCCTGTTTAATACTGGAGGTACTGGATGATGGCTGGGCCCAGCTGTGACAACAGCAACTGTCCCACATGCAGCTGCTATAAGCACATAGGATTCATTCAAATACTGTAAGTGAAGGCCTATTAAGGCAAAAGGCTGTGCAGATGGCTCAGAGCAGACAAAATATTGGCAAAGCTAAAAAGGTAATTAATTTATAATAAGACAACTGGCTTATGGGTATAATTCTACACAGTATAGTAGCATATCCAGTTGCACTGTATGATAGTAAGATACAGATGCCAACATAATACAAATCCCACTTTTAAATGTTTAGTTTAGGTTAATAGTTTATTTGAATAGGGACAGTGCATATTAATGAACATTAGCATCACAAAATACACACGTAAACATGTCAGATTATAGCATTACTGCTAATTTACATCCGTGGTACCTAGGCAGGTCAAGAAACAAAAAAAACCAGGAATGTTACACCACATCACTATACAATTAACAATAACACATACACAGCAGTACATACAATAGACATTATATCCCCTCATAACAATGTACATTACATTACATAATACAACGCAATACAATATAATAAAACAAAGTACGAAAAAACTGTGAAAGGATATACAATTTTAATTGCAAAGAGGTGATATAGTCAGTAAAGTAAGAAATAACCTGTATCACGGCGGTCTAAACCCATTCTCTATATTAATCTCTATGTTCTCTGTTAGTGGGTTGGCTAGCCATCATTTTAGTAGATTAGTAAATGTTATAATTTAAATGTGGTCGCAGGTCTGATTTGGTCTTAGCCACTTCTTCAGATGGCTCTTAAAACAAGTAAATTATTCCATAATGAAACGCCTTTAAAAGACAGGGTGTTTTGGCTAAAACAAGTTCGTCTGAAAGGCACCATACCATCCCCTCTCTCGCTGGCCCTACTGGTTCGAGTGGTGGAATATCTGGCCGACCTCTAACTAATGAACTCGTTCAATGGAGGTGGTGCCAACCCGTGTAGGACTATAGATTAAGCAGCCAGTTTTAACATTTCAAAAGTTATCAGTATGAGGAAGGTTTACTGTCTAGTACTTTCAATTATTTTTTGAATAATAGCTCAATAGATTTAAGAGTTGTTATGTCTGTGAGGGACCAGCTGGTGAAGCAGTACTCAATATGTGGAAAAATCATTGAATGTAGGAACACCAGAGCAGGACTTTTAGTTAGGGACGGTCTGATTTGCCTAAAATTATACACGTTAAATTTGACAGTATTTGCCACTTTTTTGATATGACTCTTAAAGGAGAGAGTAAAGTCCAATATGACACCAAGATAGTTTGCTTCGTTTACAAATGTAAGCTTTTCTCCTCTTAGAAATATTCTAATGCAAGCTTGTTTCACTGCAGCCTCCTTATTGGTGATTGTTTGGAATACAAATTATGTTCCCTTTTCAGCCACCAAAGACAACCAGTTATTTGACAGGCCCACGTTTTCAATTAGGATAGGTCTAATTACTTCTACTTGCTATATTTGAAACCAGCAGGATGCAGTGGTCCCTGCAGGATAGATGAGGGACTTCTATAAGAATTATCACTGTACACTCTTTGTTGAGTAAACAGGCTGAATCATTATTAAGTTCTTGACTACAACCACAGATCAGTGAGACAATGGACAGCCATTACTCGCTCAAGACAGACACCTTAGCTCTGACAGCCAGTGTCAATAAAACACACACTGAGATAAGCCTTGGTTTATCCCCATTTCAAATCACTTCCTGAATTGGGTGAATTGTGACCAGAATGACCTCCACCTTGCCATGATCCCACTGCCAGAATCCAGAAGTAGAATTAGTACCTTAGCAGATACAGATGCTGATTGGCTGATTAGACAGAGTGGGCCTTGGCCACTAACTGGTTGACCGTTAACCCTGTGGTGACCCAGTGATAAGGACTGCCAGTGTGCCTGGCAAACATCCTGCCTTAGAAAAACACATCCGGGCCATACCAGGCCAGACCACCCCAGATCACACCAGGATCTGTTACCCAGGCTTCCTAAATATTGGATTAACATAATTTGCTAAAGCATTCTTTAAGAGCTCTGAATGCAATTCCACCAGACATTCAGACATGTGCTTACCTACTACAAGGAGGTGATAAGAAAATTAGGGCAAGTTGAAAAACAAAGGGAGAGACAAAGTCTATCAACATGAGACATTCAACTAATACTGTAGATATATTGTAAACTAAATTCAACCACTGTGTGGCCAAGGCACACTTTGAGATATCAGGATATGGCTTCACCTTCACCTAGCTTTTAATGAGTGACGAATCAATTAGTGTGTATGTGAAGGACTGATGTAAGACAAATTAGAAAGACAAGCAATGCAAATGCATAACAACAGTTTCTCATTGCTTTGGTATAAACACATATTTATGTAGAGGTATACAGTGAGTATATATGTGAATACTATGAGTGAATGCCAACAGCTTTTACTTTGTTGCTAAACTGTAGTTGGTCTTTTCAACCTTTCAAGCATAAATGCATGGCCCAACAACAAGGCAGCATGTGTGAACAGAATAGCTAATCTGACAACCGAATGTTCAGAATGCTGTTGAGCTGCCTCTTATGATTGTTCCACATTTAGTTTAGGAACTGAATAGACTGCATTAACTGAGGCAGTCAAACATATTATTACATGTGCCATGATTTCCTCATTAACCCCAGAACAACTGTAAAAACATGCCAAATAACTTCTTTAAATGAGCCTTGTCAGGGGATGCTACCTGGTAAAACTGTACCTCTGTGCCAGGACATCTAGTTCAGTGGTGTTAAAACTTTTGCTGTGGGGGTCCAAAATACTTTTTCTTGGGGCCTAAACTGATGTTGTGGACAATTGTGACAGTCATCCAACACATGTCTTACATTGCAGTAACATGGGAACACCATAGCAGCATAACACAGCCGGTAGCATCACATCTAGCTGGTAGGTGAAATCTATGAGCCAGACCACAGCTGGTCTGGTGCTCATCAGGAAGCTCAGTGGTGAGATCTTTATAACCAGGTGAAAAGGGGTCATTAAGATCATTAAAAGGGTCATTAGGGTCATTTCAGAGTGGAGTTAAAAGTGTGGCCATGCGGTTGACCTATTCACCTTGGGCTACAGTGCACAACGGCCATGAGAACTGGTTGATGTGTATTGTGTGCGTCAACTCAAAAGATGGACAGATATAGTTAGAGAAAGAAAAATGAGACAGCAAGGCCCTTGTGTACATCTATTTGTTCATTAAAAACAGAGCAAAAAAGAGACAGAAAAAGCCATGGAGTACAATGAGCCTGGTTTTAATTCCACTCTACCATAACTTTCGCTTCACCAAGAGACCTCATCTTGTGGATAGTAACAAATGCCTGCTACAGTAACTGTCTCATACATGGGATCTGCATCTGTGAGAAGGGGAAGTTTTCTGAATCTGAATCTGCACTACAGAGTGGAATAATGTCCTCTCACCTTGAGGTAGCAGTGTGCATAGCAGTGGTGCAGCAGGTTATCAGAGGGCTGGCTGAGACTGCTGACTGTGCTGACCAGCTCTGGAGCATACATGGGCACACAGTGCTCAACATTCACCCTCTCCACCTGGAACCGCAGGGCTGGTAGAGGACGCACCGGCTGGAACATTGGCACACTGACCGGCCCCGGTGCAGCCTGGGAGATGTAGGACACATACGGAGGCAGAAAAAAAGGGATGGAAGTGAGAATAGTACTAACAAAGAGGCCGATTAAGGATTAAGGACCTGTTACACCTGGCATTAACATGCATCACCGGTATACACAGCAATATGATTTATTTTCCTCACCAAAATATTGCAGATTTAGACTACATCACTTCCTGTCATAATATTTACATCCTTTAAATTAACAGTAAGCACCTTATTTGTTCATCTCATTTGTTCCCCATCCATGAGTATGCTGACAATCCAAGTTTGTTTCTATCCAAGCTGCCTGTCACTTTTTTGATTTACAGCCTTGTTGGATAAACAAATGTACGTTTGCTTCCGTTTCTATAGTTGCTATATGTGCACTGGAGATGTGTTGTATTTAGACTTTGTTGGCAATGTGGCAAGGTGTGTCTCTGACCAACTCCGGAAGTGGTTTGGGTGATTGGATCTTCAATACATCCTGGGTGCATTTACACCTGCATTGTATGCATTATTACACTATCCGATTACATTCCGATCACCCAAGACACATGTTAATTGTATTTGTAAAGGGGGTCTCAAAGAATACAAGGAAAGATGATGAGAGAAGGATGTTACAGTATTTAGGATGAAGTAATCCAATATTTTCATATGCCATTATTACCTGTGTTACATGTACATGATGCTAAATATAGTACATTATTTCTTCATTTCTATTACTAATGGTCTTAAAGGGCAACATAACAGTCTAAATAGGTTACATCTAAAACAGGAATGCTTTATAGTGTTCTGTCAAGTGCCGTGTATTTCAGAGGTCAGGAGTTACCTTGTGTCCCATGATGACGGGCATGAGTGTGTGAAGGAGATTGAACTCTGCCATGCAGACTGTGACAGACACTTGGAGCAGAGTGAGACAGGTGAGTCTGGTTGGGATGAACTCCTCCAGGCCTGATATCTCCTCTGGAGTGGCTGGACCTCGGCTCTCCTCAACCACTTCTACAAGAGACAACAACACAACAACATGGGGTACAGCAAGGGCCATGCTAGCATTGGAACAATTACCACAAAACAATGTAGTGATGCTGTAATGGGAGAGGGTTTACTGTATTCTATTGCAATAACCACTGGTTAGTGAATATTACCACAAGCATGTAACATATTATGTGTTATCTGAAATAAACTGAAGGAGTGGGAGAGGCTGAAGACATTAGGAGTTGAGTGACTAAGGACTGATTTACTGAGAAAAGGTTAGCTATGAAGCACACTAGTTTCTTTGAGTGGGCTCCCCTCCACTAGGCCTGCAGATTTAAGACAACAAAAACCATCACCTCATACACTAAATAAAATAAACATGTACTATACAAGTACTGGCTTCTTCAAGTGACATTCATTACAGTGGCTGGTTCCCGGTAGCTTTGTTTTTGAACTATCACATAAAATCAGTCAATCAATCAATAACCAAAAACATCCGGGAGACGCAGACAATGAAGTGAATGGCGTGGAACTGAGGCTAGCAATGTCAGCACTCATCAGAGTGAGTAGTGACCAGAGCACTGAACCACACAACCATGTCCAGGAGCTGAGATGGACCAAAAGCGGAGCCCTCTGTTAACGAAAGGCCTTGGATCTGATCCCAGGACTCGGGCTTGTTCTCAGGTCAGTGAAGGTTCTGTTGGACCAAGTTCCCGGCTCCGAGGTGGGCTCAGAACCTGATCCCCGTGCCTTTTTGCTCTCTGGCCCGGCACTGCAGCCCGCATCAGGTTGCTCTGGCACCGCCGTGTCCAATCCAATCACATGCCAGGGCTCAAGTCAATATCCGCAGTCAACACTCTAACTAGGAGGAACCAACGACTTGCAGCCCGCATGAAATGCAGGCGCATGTATAAGGGAAAAAAAGAGCAAAAAATCACACAGAAAATATAAAAAGAACATACACAGAATATCAACATGTGTGCACGCCCACACACACACACACACACACACACACACACAAACACACACACAAACACACAAAATGTATTTTCCTGTTCCACTTAACAGATCCAACTGTTAAATTCCTGTTACTTTTTTGCTCATGTTGTTCTTGAGCAACATAAAAAAAATAAAACACTAAGTAATTTGCTAGTTGGAACGTCCTGCTCTAAATAGGGCAAGATCTTATAAAACTCAGAGACGCCGGCCAATTTGGCTTCCCTTCCACGGCTAGTTTTGGGGAGTAAAGTCATTCTTCCTGAGCTCTTGGCGAGGGGTGGATGAGGAGGAGTGGAGAAGAGGGGGAGAGGGCGAATATAAAGGTAGTCATGTCTTTGACCTCCTGACCCTTGATTCTCTCATGGCAGACACACAAACGCTCTCTATTTCCCTCATGAAGCCAAGGCTGGAGCAGTAGAGCAGCTGTCATCCAAATCGCTTACAGGCCAGATGCAACCTGGGCCGTCCCTCCCAAAGACTCTCAGCAGTAAGACCATCTTTGTCCCTTTGACTAAACAATTAAACTAAGACACACTAAAAGTCAAGATGCTATTTGGGAAACCCAGCCTGGATCGGACCAGAGAAAGATTGGCATCCCAACTGGAGTTACAAGAGGAGGTTTAGAATAAAATAGAATAGAATAGAACAAGTTACAATGGCGTTATTCAAGTGTATTAACCTGTGTATTAAATTGTGTATTGTACATACACAATAATACTGTGCAGGCACTCGGGTAGTGTGCAGTAAAAATGCATTGGTAATATAAACTACAATGAAATAAATAATAATAAACCATAATTTGAGCCAGATCTCATTTTGTGAGAGGTTTTAATTAGCATGTGCTTTTAATAATTCATTGTGTATCATAATAACTAATCATCATCATGATGTAATTATATTGAAAGACAATAAACAATCAAATTGAATTATTGCCCAGCCCTACTTACAAGGGTGTAACAACACCATGTAAATACAAACCATGGAGGTACAGTTTGTACTTACATTGTGTTGTTGGACCATTGTAAGTATCTTATGTAATAGTGAGAATAGTACTTAAATGGTATTATTATTACACAGGTGTAAGGTAGGAATAAGAGCAGTATTATGTGTTTGAGAAGAGAAGAGAAGAGAAGAGAAGAGAAGAGAAGAGAAGAGAAGAGAAGAGGAAAGTACTTAATAATTTATACTTATGGCATCTGTTATTTTATCACTCCATCTGTAACAGCTACCTCAGTGAAAAATGTTTCCTCTCTTATCTACTCTCAATTTCTCAATCCCCCCTGCGGTTCTGACAATACTGACCTTTCTCCAGCATACCCCAGAGAGAGCCGCTCATATAGAAACAGGAAGGAACACACCGACCTGCCCAGCTCTAGTCAAAAGTGCTATAGTAATTACCCCATCATCTATTATCTATCGCAGATGCTGAAACAACCGAAACCCACGGATGTTATGGTTTCGCAAAA
The DNA here is from genome assembly GCA_900312575.1 of Acanthochaenus luetkenii. Taxonomy (NCBI): domain Eukaryota; kingdom Metazoa; phylum Chordata; class Actinopteri; order Beryciformes; family Stephanoberycidae; genus Acanthochaenus; species Acanthochaenus luetkenii. The sequence goes on from OMOT01001591.1 coordinate 22,847, forward strand.
ATGTTAGTTATTGCTACAGATATTACACACAGACACACATTCCAGCATACAGCTTTCACAACATCCTTGGGATGAGCTCATCAATAACCGTGCAGGGCCGACCACTAACAAAAGGTGTTTGGCTTAACCTCCCTAGCATGGTCCAAAAGGTCACTTTCATGTACAGCTTTGTGTTGAAAGATGGGTTGTGCAAGGAAATAACAATGTGGTGAGCATACTGTAAAGTGTGAACTTTTGCAGTTTCTGATCGATGGACGATAGCTTTGATGCAATGATGGAAGATAGAGAGGCACAGTCGCTGAGTAGAAACAGAATAGAATAGTCGAGTCGAGCCGAGCCGAGCCTAGCCAAGTAGAGTAGTGCAGAACAGAGTTGAGTACAGTACAGTAGAGTACAGTACAATAGAATGGAGAAAAGTAAAGAACAGTTGACTAGAGCAGGGTAGAGTTGAGTTGAGTTGAGTAGAGTAGAGTAGAGCAGAGCAGTGCAGAGTGCAGTAAAGCAAAGTAGAGCAAAGTAGAGCAAACTAGAGCAGATACAATACAATGTCTGACCTGGCTGTGGTTTGCAGTAGGGCTCGTACTCGTGGTCCATGGCACAGGTGACCATTTTGAGGATGCGATGGACGGCACTGCTGTGGAGCCGGACGTCCAGAGGTCCCACCACCAGCCTCTTGATGGACGTCTCCTGGACGGGGGGCGTTGCCTCCTCCATACTCACCACCGAGAAGTCCTGAGATCCTACACACACTGGGGAACATACACATATCAATTTATTTTTAGTAAATTCAAGACAATTTATACTACAAAGTGAAAAAACTGAAAAGTTAAAGAAATTGTGGACCCATCACCTATTATGAGGATAGCATTTTCAGGTAGCAACATTTTCCCAAAGTGGATACACTGTATATAGTAGTGTTTTGGAATGAAGCCCTTCATATCTCACTATAGAAGTAGCACTATATATATGCTATATTAAAATGTTTACAACCTTTTCAGGCCTAGATAACTCAATTTAATACATTTTAAGACTTTTTAAGGCCTGTTGACACCATGATGTACAAGCTTGGAAAGATTTACTATATGTTGTAAACTATATGCCATACACAAATGCACGCAGAGAGACCTAGACATAAACAAACCCAAACACACACACAACACACTTCTATCAACTCCTTCAGTCTATTTGATTGAATACTCTTTTACACTCTTTTAGGGATGTGCAACTTTATTTTTCAGGTCACTGATGGCCTTTTGTCTAGGCTCACAACATTAAGACTCAATATCTCCCTAATTAACAGGATTGGTAGTTTGCATGCCAGAATATTACAGAATATTAGGTACTGTAATATGATTTAGCGTCCAGAGAGGCTGTCTACATTCCAAGAAACATCTGCGGGTCTACACTATAGCTGGAGATATAGCCTCCAACTCTGGGAAAAGATAGGAGGGGAGGGACTTACATGTGCTATTTCTTAACCAAATACGTAAGAAATAATAAATAAGTATGGAATCTGTTCAGCTGAATATTTTAATTGTGCAAAAACACAACAGAGATGGCAGTGGTGTGATACAGCAGCAGAGAGCAGCTCACATAGCCCTGAACCACTGGAATGATGACTATTCCAAATGTCCACTTCTCTCACACAGCTGTCCCTTCATTCGTCGCAGGCCTCTATTCCAGAGGTCCACTTTAAAGCCTTGGCTCCCCGGCAATAAAATGGGAGAAATTAAAAATAAAGGAAGGGGGCGGATGAATGGCGGAGAGGGAGGAAGAGGACAAAGGGTCACAACTTGCTTTATTCCCATTACATTACATTCCACCACCACTGAACATTCTTACAGCTCAGAAGGTCCAGACTGTGAATTTCACTTTTTTGAGTTTGAAGGGAGAGAGAGTTTAAATTCCCATTGATTTTGGAGATTTAAAAAGGGCACCGGGCAATGTCACTTCCCCTTCCCTTCTCGGCTGAGATTTGGCTGCGACGGATTACATCTAATATCAACCATATGGCTGCAGTTAGAGCGGTCAGTGGATTGGAGAGGGGGGTGGGGGGATTAGCCGGGATTTCGATGATTTAAAAAGTATCTCCATTTCCCAAGAAAGAAAAGTTTTAATCTGCAGCGTTACTCTAACGTGAAGTCAACGGTGAGTGTGACCTGGGTCGGTTAGTATTTCGGTTGACTCAGAGTTTATGTTAGTCCTGTGGCAATGGAGACTAATTTGTTTGGTCGACACTGGATCTAGTCCCGTACGAGGAGAAGAGAAACACTGACAGGAGAGAAGCATTCCGATTGGCAAGGGTAACTCTACACGTCCCGCAGGAGACGCGGCCTGACACTTATCCTGCTGTCAGAAATGAGTTTGACAGCTGAGGATGACAGTATCAATGTTTTTTTTAAATTTAGATTATTATCTGTAGCTGACAGCAGGAGGAAACAATAGCCTAGTCAGAGTGAGATAGAGGTAGAGGGCGAGGTAGAGTGAAAGAGAAAAACAGGGAAGCAGATGAGAGATGTAGGTGACATTACAGTCCTGATAAATCCAATCATCTGAAGTTGTTGAACTAGTTATGAGAGTTTTCTCACTTTCTGTGTAAAGCTAATTGTGTACTATATCATCAGAAGGTTCTGCTTAAGTTAACCATCACTGTAAATGGTAGCTTCACCAGGCCCCACAAATCAACATTTGCAAATAGAGAATGACAACAATGGCCTATAATCAGTGAAGAGTAAGTTAGCTTTGTTTCAAATAGTAACCACAAATATCTGTGGGGCTGACTGATAAGGGACAGGGGTGCCAGTCATTTAAAATAATAAACTAGTCCTCAGGAAGCCATTATCATCTGGCCATATATTAGCATGACCTTGAGTGACATGTGGCCCATATAGCTTTCCTATCATACATTACCATTACATTACAGCATTTAGGAGACGCTTTTATCCAAAGCGACCTGCATGTCATACCGTTGGCGGAGGCAGCATGCAAGGTACCAACCTGCTCAACGGGAGCAATTTGGGGTTAGGTGTCTTGCTGAAGGACACTACAACAGATTTTTTCCCGGGAGGAGCTGGACTCGAACCGCCGACCTTGCAGTTGCGGGGCGGGAACTCTACCTCCTGAGCTACTGCCACCCATCACACCATGCACCACACTACACACAAACACATATATTGTAGACACAGTGAGGGGTTGCACTTCATCTAGAGTTGATCTGAATGTTTTTCACATTAAGTGCTGAGGTTGTAAGAGATTTTTTTTCTTCTTAACTCAGCACTTGTGAGCATCAATCAGGGCTCGTCTTTTCTAACCATCATCTTCACACATAAGCAGAGAGCAGCTTTCTAGCAGCTTTGAAATAAAACGCACAGAGACATTTGTGGGCCAAATATAACATTTCATCTAAGCCAAATTGAATGGAGAACGCTTGATCTCTTAATGGGAACTTCAGATCTTTCGGACTTGAATAAACATTCTCGAGTGCCGCGGCTGACGAATGAGGAATGCTGCCCGTCTTTAGGCTTCTGCCAGGAAGAGTGACACCTAATTAGCCAAGAGGGGCCTATTCACTTTCTCAAGAGCTTACAGGTAGAGAGACAGAGGGGAAACGGTGTATCAACAAGCAGCGTGGAGAAAGAAACTCAAATACGTGTCAGCGCAGACTAAACACTCCTGACAGTTAACCTCCAGGTAAGTTTGGGGTGAGAGCGAGGACAGGAAGGGTCAAGGACCAGGTGGCTGCGACTCAAACAAGACAAGCTCTTTCTTTAAGTCTCCAGGGGGCTTGTTTGACAGAGGAGAAAGGAGAAAGAGAGAAGGAAAGACAGAGAGAGAGAGAGAACAAGACAGAGAAAGAGAGAAAATGACAGATAGATAGAGAGAGAAAGAGAGAAGAGGTGGCGAGGTGAGCAAACAAGCTCTGTGAGGAGGAATGAATTAGACAATACCTTTGCCGCTGCCGTTCTCCATTGTGTAGAGGTAATCCATGTAGAAAGCACCAAAGCGCTGCATGCCCGCTATCTCCGTGTAGGTCTCCTGTCAAACAAAAGCAGAGTCGGGTAAACATGGCAGTATTGGAGCAAACAGGCTGATAGCATTTAAGAGATGCAGTGACTGGGGTCATGGTGAATACGGTGAGGGGGTCAAATCAGAGCCAGAGTGTTCTGTTACTGAGAGGTTGATCTACTTACTTAGGTCTTATTTTTTATTTAATATTTGGGACCATTTACAAAGAGAGACTCGCAATGAACGGCAGACTGGACTTTAAAGGTCTCTAAAGTGGGGTCAAATTAGAAGCAACATTGTTCCACGATTATTGACTTCATGTGCTTATTAATAAGCCTTCTTCAAAAACGTTTTTGTGAGTTTTGTAACTCCTTTATATGTGAGCACTATCAAAGTTCATCACAGACGGGTTATAGCGCTTGGGGAAATCATTTACTAGAAATCAGGTCTGTTGTTCATTGAGTAATATGTAATTAATAACAGGAAGTGAAAGTTCCCTGTTAGTTAGATTTTTGGATGTATGCCATTGGAAATACATATCTTATCTACCAAAAGGTAGGACTTTCTGTTCACCAATCACAACCCTGTCTGGCTGATTATTATTGCACTTAAATGTGCTTTGAAATAGTTTTTAGCCAGCTAGCTGTCATTCAGAAACACAACTGTGCTGTAGGAACTGTAATAATATGTAAGATTTTTTTGTGTGTGAAATAAGACACTGCTGTTCTTACAAGGTAGTCTTAATTTAAAACTTTTAACTTCAAATAAAAACTATTTAGACTTTTTTAGAAAAAATGTGGACCTATGTATATTTAGAACTATCGGAGTGTCCATGCATTTTAATGACATAATTCTTCTTCATTTATTAGTTTGTATGTCGAGAGCTGTTGACCCAGCCCTGGTGAACATTCAAAGGTTTTCAAAAGCCTGCTTTCTTCTGGTGGGTGATGCTACTTGTATTGCATATCAAAACACTGGGACAGAAAGAGAGAATGAGCGACTGAGCAAGAAAGAGGGAGAGGCACCCCCCAAAAAAACAATACCCACTAGGTCTCTAAACAGCGATTTCAATAGAGTCTTATCAGAAAGGCGGGTTAATGAGTAATATTTATTAGGGGACCTCTAACGGCACTGGCATGCTTTTGGATCAAAGCCATTGGCTAGTTTCAAAACCGCTAATGAATTAACACTAAGGCCTTTGACTTCTTAGACTTTCAAGTGTGAATAGATGGATGGATAGATGGATGGATGGATATCCAAACAGTTGCTTCACTGAGGGTCATGAACATTTCTGAGCAGAGTCAACACTAGAGCTGTGGTGGCTGATGAAGGGAGCTGAGGCTTATCAGTGATAATGGCTTTAACACTACTAGCTAGATACCGGGAACATTCCTCTAATGCAGCCAGCAGCTCTACAGCAGACCAGGATGACTGAAATAATCTGTATGTGGCAGTGATTTAAGGGCAAAATTAAAACCTTTACACATGTTTTGTTGATTTAGAAGAGAGATCACTGTAGGTTGGCAAAAAGCACAACATTGCATGTAATCCAGTCTAGATCCTGACAAGAGACTGTGAGGTCATTCTTCACAAGCTACAAGCTTTCACACAAACTAATACTACCCATACAACATCACCTCTAAATGTGGACTTTGGGAGCTCATCCAGATGGAAGTTGCATTTTTATTTTTTTATCTAATCATATCAGATTGTTGTTTACTGACCCAGATAAACTACTGTATAATAGGGAAAGTAATCTTTCTATTCAGTTCCGTTATTCCACATTTTCTCACCTAAAATACATCAGAACATGCTTTAACAGTAGCTCTATCAAGCAGGTCTGCGCCAGTGTTTCAGCTATGGCAGACAGGCAAGGCCACACTGATCCCAAACGGCTTACTAGCTAAATATGAGATATAAGACTGCTATGGAAGATAAGCCAGAACATGGCTTCCCAAAAGCATCTAAGCATTAGGATTACCTTAGTTCCACTATAAGTCAATGGGCTAGAGATGACTTCATTACTATATCATTGGAAAATCACTCGTGTTACGTCATCGCGGACTCGTGATCACTCGTCTATGACGTAACACTTGTTCTGATTAGGGGACAAATATAAATAATTATAACCCATTTATAGTTAGATTATAACAAGGGCAAGGCAAATTATTATTTTCTATAAATTCTTCACTCAAGTAATCAGTCATAATTAGTTACAGTAAGGCAGATGCCACTCCCTTTCGTTAGCCTCCAATTGTCCCCTGCCTTTGTGCCTTATTGGCTTTCTTGAGTTGCTTGCACTAGTCAGACCATGGCTTGGCTTCCTCTCTGCTCTCCCTGCTAGCTGCTTCTGCTGCTGCAATGTGAACAGGTGGCCAGAGGTGGAGAACTGATGAAATGGGAAATACTGTTTTCCTCGTTCTGATTGATTGGATGCCGCCAAGTTAAGAGGAAACATTTCCATTGAGGATAATAAAGCTAGATAAATGGAGCTGGAAACAGTGCTGTGGATAAAACTGAGCAATATGCTATAAGAGGCCATGTTTTACAGTAATTTTAGAAAAGCTAAGAGGTGTTGTTGGGCATGGGGCAAAGCAGACTAGAACCATCATAGCTGTACTTTTCAATTATAAATTGTGGCAGATGGAGGGAGTATAGGAGGGGGGAAGTGAAGGAGGGGCGGTACGTGCCGTTCCCCACGTGGACGCTAAAGCCCAGAGACGGCCATCCGCCCCAATCAGCGATAGATGGGAGACAGCTGAGGCCATTAGGAGTATCGGGCAGGGCCAATGGGGAAAGAGAGCGGCAGGGTTTAAAAGGGGAGAGGGAACAGAGGAAGGGGTGTGTGACCCATGGGAGGTGGAGGAGAGAGAGAGAGCGTAACAGAGAGTGATCGAGTGTTGACAAGAGTGTGTATGACCGACCAGACCGAGAACCCTGCTGTGTGCTGGATCCCTGCCCATCTGAGAACCCTCTTTGTACCGAACCTGCTCTGGATTACGACG
>OMOT01001596.1:8349-23577 GCA_900312575.1 Acanthochaenus luetkenii
CTGTTGGCTGGAGCCCGGATGAACAGAAGGCCTGAGTGTTGACACCAGAGAGCCCTGTTCACTGGACTAGTATAGGAAGAGGGCCCTCACCACTCAGTTTGATAGATATAAGATGGGTTACAGCTACAGTACCTGGCAGATATTAGTCAGTGAATACTACTGTACAGAAATGGGTTCCTGGGAGAGGCTCAGTGAGGTGTCGTGACAGAAAAAGAGAGGTTGTGTGTGTTTGATGCCTGAGAATAATAGTATGGTACATGTGTAATGGTATGGGTGTCTCTAAAAGAAATAAATAAAAGATAAAAACAAGGCTGATGACTCAAAAGGGAGCTGAGGAACAGGGAAGGAGGGAAGTATGAGGTGAGGCGGGAGAAATGGGAAGGAAGGGTTCGATAAATGGAGATGCGAGGTGAAGGGACAGCTGCTGTTGAGCGGGGTGTTAGGACTCAGGGAGGGAGGCGTGGAGCCGGTGGATGTGGATGAGAGCTAACGGTGGTCGGGCACAGTGAATTATGAGGTAAAGGCTGGCAGTTCTGGTCCTCGTATGGAGTGGAGCTCACCTGGGAGAAGATGGGCCTTTCTAGGCATACATGGTCAACTGGAGCCACTGTATGGGGAGAAGATGTACACAGCTGTAAGTTCCATACACTTGCTTCATGGCATCCATTCATCAGGATGGAGTGAGTATAGGTTACAGCTCTTACCTCCAGGACACTGAGTCTGATCGTACCGTCTCCATCCTGATCAAAGGCCTGGAACGCCCCTGGAAAGAAACGCCACAACATCATACTGCGGCCGTGCTTGATTCAACTCAACTGTGGGCCACCTCATCTAAGATGCTGTTCATATTCTTATTTTAAATCAAATTATAACAAGCCTTTCATTGCCAAACCCATTTAAACTGTATTGGACTGAACTGGTCTGGTATTCCATCCACCATAAACACCAGGAAGCATACTGCACCAGTTTAAAGCTACACTAGGCAAGTACGCCCCACTTTGTGATTCAGGCTGATAAGACTGGAGTACTTGCCTAGCGTAGCTGTAATTGCCAAACCAGTTGAAACTGTAATGGGCTAGACTGGTCTAGTAATTCGTCCAACATCAACGCAAGGAAATCAAAAAAGGCATACTACACCAATTTGAAATGAACCAACCACTCTATCTTGTCTGGTTGTGACATGTGGGACAACTCACCTGAAATACTGATGCAAGGCTGGAAAGGGAAGGTTACTTTCTAAATGTAATCTATTACAGATAACTGATTTCCTGCTCAAAATTGTAATCAGTAATGTAATACATTAGATATTTCTGATTTCTGAACCTGAATCTGAATATCTCCAACTCAAATCTGACCAGTTATTCTACATGCTGTATCTACATGCTGTTGGTCCCGGTCACAGACTTACTGAACATGACTTCGAGCCGAACCAGACAGCTGATGAAGCTGTCAAAGTCGATGTTCATGTTCTCGTTTGCGTAGCGCATGGTGATGATGTCGTACAGCTGGTTGTTGAGACGGAAGCCTGAGCGGGACACAAGACACATGACTAGAACAACATTTAGAGGATCAATTCAGGCTGTGAGGTCATCTGCAGTTGACTGTTGACAATGAAATGGGCAAATGTAAATAGACAGAGCATCGGCACAAAATATCAGCAGCTCCAATCCAAACGCATCGGTATCGGTCATCAAAAACCCTTATCAGTTCGACCCTATTAGAGATATTGAATGACGCCCTTTAGGTAAACATATAATAACCGTACGAATTTGGCGTCTTTATATCGCCGTTATTACCTGCATCGTTGACCGCATTCCTCATCTCGTAACTGTTGATGCTGCCGGACTGGTCTGAGTTGTAGTGCTTAAAGATTCCCTGGAAGAGAGCAAGTGTGAATTCGATGCACCCAGTAACGTATAATACCTCAGCTGAAGCCTGTCAGAGGACGAGCCTCGAAAGTACGTTTACTGACGAACAATGTAGAGGATACAATGTAGTTCATCCTTTTGAGGCGTTGAAAAGTGATTTGAAGACGGGACATCAACGGGAGCGAGAAAGAGAGAGGGAGAGGCGTGTTATTGCTGTAATATAAAATGGGAGAAAGGGAGGGAAACCCGCGTCCACACCTGCCACTGTTTGATCTTGTTCCACAGATGTCTGAACTCCTGCAGATTGAGTCTACCTGTCCCATCCATCTAAACAGATGCAGTTAAGTCCGTGTCAAAACAAAAGGGGTTCAATACTTCAGTTCTCCTGTGTGAGCCTAACAGTGATATTTCAAGAGTAACATTTACCGTGTCGTTTTGTGGTATAACCTTTATAGAGTTCAGCCCTGACATATATCATTCAACCATCAACATTGGCTTTCCTGCTAAGTTTGGTTTTACTTTTGATTATTCTGGGAATCATACCTCTTAACACATACTGTAAAAAAAAATCTCGATACGAAGGATACGTCCATCAGAGCAATCATGCTCCTGCAACTCTCCAGGCTGAAGCCCTCTGTGTTCAGGTCCTTATCTGGAGGATGAGCAGAAACAGACGGGTAAAACATTTAAAGGGAAAAAAAACGTTTACGGAATACGACTTGTACTGAACAGCTGAAATTGAGGGCGGTACCAGTGTCACACACGCGGAACCGTCGAGTGTTCACGTGGCGATGAAGAACTGTGGGGAGGTACGGTACAGTTTGGTGCAGGACTGGACTTACGTTTGGAGACCACTCTGTTGAGAACACTCTTCAGTTCGTTGGCCGTGATCTCCATTTCCTGCGAGATCGACAGAGGGGAGAAGGGAAGAGTAGAAGTAGAAGAAGAGAGAGGAAGACGGCAATCGAAACTTAACGCATATCTGTCCAAGACACACACACACACACACATTCACACACACTTACTATTATACTATTTCCTCAGAGGGAGTAATAGCTAAAGGTCAGACAACCATAAGGACACCCAATGATCAATTTGTTTCACTCTGATATGAGGGATGTTGCAAAAATCAATTATTACTTCCTTTCAACTTTCAGTTAAAAGCAACATTTGATAAGATATGGGCTACGAGCCCAGAACATCACACTTACTAGGTATGTGCCTTAGACCACTGAGCCACCCTCATCCAACTGTTCTGGCGCTATACTCACACCCTCCACCATGATGGCATGAAAGCACCCGTGACGTACCGACACGGATGCAGAATGAGCCCACATTTGACATGGACACACAAGCCAACCCCGGCACTGCACACACCGCCCTGTACTCACATCCCCGGCTATCTCCTGAAAGATGGTCAGGAACTGCTGGTCCTCCTCGCTCTCTTCCCCCGCCGAGGCTGGAGCCGGCTGAGGCATCGTGGAACCACGAAGTAGGAAGACAGGAGGAACAAAAGAGGAAAAAGAAAACATGTGGAGATCAACTCCTTTTTGCACCCATATGTCCTGCATCATTATGAACACTCTTTGCCTCGTTATGCATTATTGTGAATATCATTTCTATTATTTTTCATTATCATGAATCATGTTTGGGAACTACGGTTGCCATGCATGCTTCCATGGTTACAGAATCCATTTGGTTGTCAATTTAAGGAATTGCATCAATAAACGTTTGCCACCGATGGTAGTGTCTAGGTTGGCTAGGACACCGGTTAGGATTATGATACAAAGCTAAAGCTGTCGCAACCTTGCAAGATCCAACCTTGCACCTCCAAGATGCATGAAACAAAAAGAACCAAAGCAACAAATAATTCAGCTACTCTTGGAGAACAGTTCACAAAGTCTTAATATGAAGGTTTGTCTATTGTTCAATGAGAATAGCTGAATCCTTTCATTCCTTTGCCACTGAAAGGCGCACAATGGCCAACGTCGGGGGTTGAGAGGACAAAATCAAACTCACCACTGGATGGTCGGCTTCTATCCTGTTCTCGATCTCCCTGGGTGAAGACGAACAAGCAGCAGTCACCACGGTGAAACCAACACCCACCATCTCGTCTGGACCATAAGCCTATCCAGTTATCCCTCCTCAACAGCCAATCAACACATATTGTTTTTTTCAAATAATATATTAAACAGATACTTGAACACGTTTGATATCCTGAGTTCATTGTTGAGAAGGCAAGTCTTACTTAATCAGTCATCTATAAAAGGTACATGGCATTTAATTGTATTATTACACAACTTTCTAAAGGCTTATGGTCCCAAATCCATATCAATGACTTAGATGGCAAAATTATACCACAAAGTCTTACCGTGTCATAGCCTGCTGTGAATAAAACATGTTAGTTTAATACCACCTGTTGCTTCTTCCATTCAGAGTTCGATTTTTCTTCTTTTTGTCAATCTTGCTTGCAGCAGGCCTCCTCTCCTTCCTTGGGGCTTTATATCAAGTTGGAAGTTCGTTGCTACATATCCAGGGTTAGGGTTAACACCTAAATAGCTCATGGAAGAAACTCTAATCTGAGACATACCTGGGTCAAGATGCATTTGCAAATAATTACTCCTACCTAGAGCACCAGGTGGGCGGGGATTTACAGCATGAGGACAATTCAGATAAGTTGTCGATCAAAGAAAAGTATACAGAACTAATTCTCCATGTGGCAAACCCCACCCATCTGGTACTGGGTCAAACTGACACTATTGGTGTTGTATTGTTTGCGAAAATGACCCAGGTGTGATTTGAGGTTGGAGTATGAAGTATTTTATACACTGAAAGGAAATGTTTACCGCAGCATGCCCAAATCTGTAGTCGCTTGTCCTAAAAAAGATTCCATAACAGCTTCGAACTGGGGCCGATTTCTTCCAGCTCTACAAATCAAATCGCCGTTAAAATGTTTTGTCCTTGGTGGTAAAAAATCCCCAAGTACCCTGACAAACAAACCCACACTGTAAAATGTATAATGCACAAAGGGGCAGGCTAATGGAATATTGCTCATGTACACATTAACAAATAGGGCTGGGTATTGGTAGTATTTAATCTATATTTGTTTGGGTCCTTTTGATACCGGTTCCAAAATGTTACTTTTTTGCGATACCTGAACAAATCGTGCATTGAACAAAAGCGCATTTTGCAATAATCAGAACTATTTTCTGTGCACAAGTTGCACGTGCAACTTCATTTTCCAAATAGAATCAGACCATTCCTCAAGAAAAATGAATACAAGCTAGAAACAGACTTGGGATCCCGATGAGAAGCCAACATTTTCAAGGTTTCAATACCTTCTGATGCCTTCAAATCAATATCAACACCAAGAACCAATTCGTTATCAACATGCGTCGCTTTTCGATACCCAGCCCTACTAAGATAACATAAGAACAACATCAAGAGAATGGAATAAACATCTGATAACTAAACAGAGGCAACTGGAGCCCTATATTATTCTAAAGGCGGGCAGACTATGTACCCATTCCCTTCTCATCCAGCCCAGCTTGCCCTCTGCAGGCCACGCTGCTCGCCCTCACCCACTCACTCTGAGGTGTTCCTCTTTTCGGAGAAGACTCGTAGGATGAACTCGCCCTCCTGGTGCGGCTCGTATGTGGAGGGAATGATGACGTACTCCCCGGGGCTCAGGCGGAAACGCTGGGTCACCTCGCGCAGGTTGATGTAGGACTTGCAGCGGGCCTTGGAGGAGTTGAACAGGAAGAAGTCCTTCTGCATGTGCTGCTTGTTCCCGTGCATCTGCAAGGGGGGAGAGGACGGAGAGGGAAAGAGTGGGAAACCATGTCAAGTTATATATAAGGTTATAGAAAAAATGTAAACGTTAGTGATCAAACTTGGAAATGTGGGTGTGAAAAAGAAATAGTGCAGGGCATGAAATAACTTGCAAACCGATGCTCCACTGTGAGAGTTTCCTTTAGCCCCTCCTTACCTCCTTTGGCACCTACGAGCAGACAGAGGCAATATAAGAATTTAAGTCAGATGGGAATGCAAATTAAACCAAAATGATATTGTTCTTATGACGTTAAAACAATATTATGTTCATGCTGTTCAAAGGATGAGAAGCATCAATTTCACCAAAAAATGACTCAAATTAAAAACCCACCTAAAAAAACAAAATAAAATCACTCTGACATTATGTGGCAGTACTGGGTCAAATAGCAATTTGAAAAACTTTTTAGGGTTTATTTGATCCTACTTTGGTGCCAGAGAGGGGTGGGATTTGTCACATAGGACAACGCAACAAGTGCTGGAATGTTTTCATCTCGTATTCCAAGCAGGTTAAAACAAACGACCAAGAATTGTTTGCAAATACTTGACCCAGGTCTGTTATACGATCTCTGAATGGTCAGTGGGAGTCTAACAGGGCACCTCATAAATGGCAAATCCGATGGTGAAGAGGTTGGCTCCCATCTTGCGCTCTTTCCTCCTGTTCTTCTGCATCAGCGCCACCACGAAGGTGCAGGCCACCTCGTTGTCTTCTGGATCATCATCTTCCTCCAGCAGACGAAGGCGGTACTGGGGGTTGGTCCAGAAAGTGTCTGCAGGACGTTTGGTAAGTGTGATTGTTACGTTTTTTTTAAAGAATTGTTTTTGGGGGGTGAGATAGGCTTTTGTGGCCCTAAACACATCAGAATATTTTAGAATAGGCATTTATATGAAGAATGGTGGTTCAAAATGGAAAAAAAAAGACACTCATACTCTTTCAAAATGAGCATGGTCCCTATTAACGGATAGGAGGTAACTTTACTCTTGAGCTGACTAAATGCCTTTTCAGACAGCGCACTATATTTTAGAGATACTGAAAGATAAGCATAGGTGATTTTTAACTGAGGTTTACTGAGGAGGAAGGAGCGAACATGAGTGAGGGTACCTGGGTAGTTCCTGCAGCCTCCGGCGGAGCAGCCTCTCACCCAGCGGCCTTCGTTCACAGAAACTGTCCACTTGTGGATCTTGTCGTCCTCCAGGGCGTCGGGGGTGAGGTTGCAGATCTCGATCTTGGTGTAGTTCTTCTTGAAGTCCTCGAATGACATCCTGGGTGTGGATGGAAGAGACAAGTATGGGATGGGTGTCTAGCTAAAATCTCTGCATCTGGCATCGCGTACCCCTGATGACCCCGACGCCTCTCGACCCAAAACCAATAGAACATTCTCGGAAGAATAAAGCATCTGCTCTCCTCAAAATGTTAGCAATTCACTGAAATCAGTGATAATACAAATTAGTGTTGGGTAATATTGGGAAAAGACTGATACCAGCTCTGATAAGTGAAATCCAATGGTAGCTCTGAAATAATCATTTTTTCGAGACCTTTCTACGTTGAATGAAAGCCTTTCTCCTTATGTGATTTTCTGTGAAATATTTGGATATGCTATTTGCATTCAACTCAACTAATTTAGTGGATAAAATCCCGTTGTTGGAATCCAACATTTTGAAGCTCTTCAATAACCTTTGATTTGATGTTGAAATGAAAAATGTCACTATATAGATTTTCAGGACACATCCATAAATAAAATGCACCGGGGTGAAAATACGCCACGTACTCACCAGAACTCTCCATCCTCGGCATTCTGATGCTGCAGCTTGTCTTTTCCAGCCTTAGAGAGGGACACCCACTCCTTAGAGCTAGGTGAAGGGAAATACGATGTGACATATTCTGAAGTTATGACACGATTTAACAGAAAACCGAGCTAAATGTTATGATAAATATAACATGAAAATAACAAGACATCAAACTCGAGGTCCTCCTATAACGGCAACGTAGGACCAAAGACATGGAATTAGGGGTAGAGACGGTTAGAAAACACTTACTTGTCACTCCAAGGGCCGTTCCATTCCACTTGACCCCACGGGTTCCTGATGCGCACCAGGCGCACTTTAGAGTCCCTGTGCTGGGACTGTTTACACTGTGGAAATACACAAGGCTGAAAACAGTACAGATTCTCATATTCATACTCATGTCCACTCCTATTTATTCTTGGAATACTACATTATTCCATGCAACGAGAACTCACAGTACCGGGAGAACACACATTTTCTCAGCATCTGTCACTCCAGTGTGAATTGTGTCCCTAACCTCGGCCTTGTTAGTGCCCTACTCTACAGTACGCACGTATTGTTTTCTAAGTCAGCGGCCTGTCTTACCTCCTCCACTGCAGTCACAGAGTAGGCGTGACCCTTCACAAGCCCTGTCACAGTGCGAGTCTCAAAGCGAGCTGGAACCAGGGACTGAAGATACACAAAACACATTTAACGAGGATATAAAAAAATCGTAAACACATCTAACATTTCATTTAAAGACAAACTCATAATTAGGAAATAAAGCTGATATTAGAGGGGAATTCCAATGAAACTGGCTTTTAGGTAGAATCTCACGTTTGCAAAAAAACATTTCCCAGTGGTATAAGTTTTAGGTTATTTGCTAAACCAAAGAAAAAGCATTTCTACCAAATCACCCAGATGCTTTGCTAAGGATGGTTGGAAGAAAATGTTATGGAAAGTAATCGTTATTGTAAGTCGCTTTGGACAAAAGCGTCTGCTAAATGCTGTAATGTAATGCGATACATTTGCAGTAGGGATCAACCGATATGGTGCACTGATATTCAACATCTTTAAATCTGACCTTTTTTCTTGTCAGGGTGGAAAAGCCTCTGAAACAGAATTTGGACCATCGTGGGAAACTAAAACTCTTCCGTGGAAATGAGCTAGTTTTACGTTGGTGAGCAGCTGCGAAAGGCAGGTGTCACTGCAGGTTTTCCCAGACAGCCACACTTGAAGCAGTTGAGTAAAATCATATCCTCACCGCTCTTATATCGGCGGTGGATGACATTAACTGACTGATATTGCATCTTTGTTAACAGGTCTACCCTTACTTTGCACAATATCAGCCTAAAAGTCAGTTCCTGCAGAATTCCCCATTCAGAAACATATAGAAAGATAGATCTCCCCTTTCAGATAGATAACCTCAGATCAGGGCAGTAAAGCTCATATTTTCAATCGGGAGTCACAGACTTTCAGTTTGTGTTTCAGTCCTCTTCCTTTGTATCCCGCTAAACCCATCTGACTCACGTCGATGGAGCAACCCATGAGGGAGCCTCTCTCCAGAGCTTTCTTCATGATCTTGTAGAGCTCCTTGGGGGCTTCCTTCATCTCGTAGAACTCAGTCACTCCTCCAGTGAAATCCTCCATGGCCTCGGTGGTGTTTCCGCCCTTCAGGGCCTCATAGGAGCCGTGCAGCCTGGGCATGGAGAGGGGAGAGCATGGAAGGTACATTTACATTTACTGTAGGTTTTAGGCATTTAGTATATGCTCTTATCCAAATTGAAACAGCCACACGAAGAGCCATACTGTGACATTTTGGAACGGCAGACGAATGAAGGCGAATGTACAGTACACACAATGCAAATCAGGTGGAGTGAGATTGCACTTTAAATCCTGAAAATACACGAGCTCTAGTATTTTCAACTATGAATGTAAACATCACTGACATGTGCAGTCTTATTATAATTAGATCTGAAAACTCTGAAGACGTCAGCAAACTGACGTGGTTCTTCCACTGAGGGATTCAACACATTGAATCTTCCCGGTATATAAAGGAGGTTAGAATGGTTAGTATCCCCAAAAAAGGGTACATTTCATAAGCTTAGAGAAAACTGTTACCCACAAAATAAATTAGGATTCTAAGAAAAAAATAACTATTTTGAAACCCGGGGGAAAGGTTTAAAAACCACCAATGTATGTAGCTGGTAATATAGTGTGTATAAAGTGTCTGAATGATAAAACTACGACTCAATAAAACAGAACAGGGGTGTCATCAACGCAGCCAACGGTAAATATTCAGAAAATACCCAGAAGACACCCGATATGTACGAGCTCTTCTATCTTCCGCCACAGAGTAAAAAACAATTTTATTTGCCAAATACACTGACTTGGCATAGGCCTTCTCCAGCAGGGCGCTCCAGAACTCGTTCCTCTCGGCAGACTTGGTGAAGACCAGCTGGTTGTTGAAGGTTGGGATGCGGTCGTCAATGACAACATCGACCCAGTCGCCGTAGCGCCAGAACTAGAGGACACACAGAGAGGCCAGGGAGGAGGAACAACACTGAGGATCAAAGACACTGACACCCCTACAACGTCGACAAACTGTTATGTTTGATATTTTTATTCTATGTATGTTTTCGGTATTTCAGTATTTTCTAGATTCATACATATTCCTGCTTTTTTCTTTTCTATTAATGATTTCCAGACCTTCCTACCAGTCAAGCTCAAATGGAGGGTCCTGTGTATATTGTATAGAAAAGAGATATCTTATGTACTACGTATACTTTTGATATACTACACTGTATATGCAACTTTTTTATATACTACTTCCAAAATAGGCCTATTTCCTAAATGTCTTCTTTTTTTATATACATACAACTTTTTACATTTCGTGTTGTGTTATGTTTAATGTGACCTACGTGAGCAACCCGCCAAGTCCAATATCCTTGTATGTGCGAACGTACATGGCCGATAAAACTCACTCTGATTCTCATTTCTATTTCCTATTTTTAATCATCGGCACCATTAGCTGCCACTGAGGTGCCTGCTCGTCTTTCTGGAGTCCTAACCACAGTATGAGAGGATGAAAAGCAAACAGACCGGACTGGATGTTGGAATGTACGGTAATCGGATGGTTGTTTCTGACCTGGAAGTGGAAGATGCCGGCGTAGCCCTCTGAGAAGCTTTGCTCCAGGGGAACAACTCGGTAGAGAAGCTTCTCATTCAGAGTGAGACAGGCAATGGCAGCCAGCAACCAGCAGTCACCTGGGCAGAGGAACAAAAATAAATAAAGACGTACACGGAGGTCACAGGTTACGCAGCAGAGAAACAGTATTGTCAGTGAATGCCAATAGAATGGTCATTTCAAGGGATGACGATGGTATCAACGACATTACATTACGGCATTTAGCAGACGCTTTTATCCAAAGCGACCCACACATCATCATACCGTTTGCAGAGGCAACCATGCAAGGCGCCAACCTGCTCAACGGGAGCAATTTTGGGGTTAGGTGTCTTGCTCAAGGACCCTACGACAGTTTTGTTTTTGTTTTTTTTCCCCGGGAGGAGCTGGACTCGAACCTTCAACCTTGCAGTTGCTGGGCGGGAACTCTACCTCCTGAGCTACTGCCGTCCCAAACGACAGCAGTCAAATGGGTTAGGCGGATATGGGAGGGGTACTGTTTGAACTTTTTTGGTACCGATTCTGATACTTCAGATGTGGTACCAGTTCTAAAATGACGCCTTTATGCAATAGATCTATCTGCTTCTTTAAATGGAATCAGAAATCAAACAGATTCTTCAGTCCCATAAAAAAACATTTTGAGTTCTCGTTAACATTTTTACAACCTTAAAACGCCTTAAAACAGATCGTAAAGATGCTTGCTGTTGGAAACCTTTCTAAACTATCAGCTGTCTTTCATTCAACAAGGAGAATAATTGCCATGGCCTGTAACTTACTGCACCCTGGCCACTGTGATTTCAACAAAAACTCAAACGAAGACCGACAGCAAGTTCTCTGGTGGACATTTTTACGTTTGCTGGAGGGAAAGACCACCTCCGGGTGCTGACATGTGTGTTTTCTGATAGTCCAGGAGTGTGCCAGAGTGTTAGCTGATCTGCTATTGAACAATATACGTTTTATTCAACAGGGAGCGGAGCAGCAGCGTCTGCCTGGACCTTTGTCCCTTCGCTCCCCTTTATTTGCGGCCTGGACGGGACAACAATGAGAAGTGCTGCTGGTTGGATTCCCTTCCGAAAGAGAAAGCATAATGTGTGTGTGTGGGGGGGATCGGTGGGATGTTTGCTACCCTGTTATCCCCGTGCTGGCTGAATGCGTGTGGAGTGAACGCCGCATGTCTTGCGCCGTCCCGTCACACTGCATGTGCGGTCCTAAACGGGTCTTTCGGACTCTCGTAAAGGGAAAAAAAACCCCACCCTCAGTTACACGGTTCGATATTGTGCATTCCATTTTGTGACAAAGTTAGTGTTGTAATTGAATCCTTTGAAATTCCTCCCGAGTCCTTTGAATGTCAAAGAAAATCCACTTCCCGAATTGACTAAAGGGGGTAGAGTTCCCGCCCAGCAATCACAAGGTTGAAGGTTCGAGACCAGCTCCTCCCGGGGAAAATGTCATAGTGTCCTTGAGCAAGACACCTAAACCCAAAATTGCTCCCGTTGAGCAGGTATGATGACATGTAAGTCGCTTTGGATAAAAGCGTCTGCTAAATGCCGTAATGTAATGTAAACTGAATTTGAGGTGACACCGCTCCCCCTGAAGAACATGTTGGGATGTTACTATTATATATATGTTATTATACGTAATCTAATAACAACAGGAATATTTTACCAAGATCTCCCTGGCAGATGTCTGTCCTACTGGCTCCTCCCACAATGAACTGAGGGTTCTCACACATTTCCTGCAGACACAGTAATAAACACAGAATGGAGTTAACTTCAGTGCACAAACTAATATGCATCAACCTGATATCAGTGATCTATTTTTGTCACTCTTTGTCCGGGGCAAAATTAGGTGTCGGTAAATAGGGAAGCAATAAAACATCCATGACAGTGTACTGTTAAAACTCCAGCAGGACCGAAGCACCGTATTCTTCAAAATATGAAACATTTACATTGCAATGACATTTTCGAATCCTCTATAGGCATTCTGACACGTTCAGGTTGGTGCAGCCAAAACGTGACTCCAATCCATCCATGCAGGGCTGGTGGTACCTTTATCCCAGAGGTACCTCTGTTGACCATCTGCATCTCCAGGTAAAATCCCACAAAGCAGCAGGAGTGTTCCCTCCTCAAATATGAGGTTTCAGCATTAAATAATCCCTCAGCAGGCGCAGGTCTGACGTGGCTGTAAACCGAAGATAACGTCCCCCCTCGCGCATGCATGATCCATCCCCTCTGTATCTAACTTTGCGACCACACTCCTCTCCATGTGCCAACCCCATCTAACCCCCCACCCCCCCACCTCCTACCTTGGGCCTCCTCCAGACGATGTTCTTGACCTTGTTGGACTTGTGCCCAAGCTCCTTATAGCCCAAGGACTCCACGGTGGCCAGGAAGGTGTCATCCTCAAACAGGCTCTTCTTCTGGAGGCACTCCTGTTTCAGGGTGTTGAAGTCCTGGCCGTTGAAGCGAAGGGGCTTGACGACGGACCCTTCCCCATCTCTCCTCTCTCGTTCCCGGATTAACCGGTCGCAGAAAAAGCCAGACGGTGTATAGGGCATTTCTTCTCGGCTGATTTTTGTCTCTCTTTTTTAAAATTATTCTAAACTGTCTTTTGCCACTTGTACGTAAGTCTTACGAGCCTAAAAACCCTGGCATAAATCCAAACACCTAATCTCTGATTGGCTCTTTGTTTGTGTGACGTCCCCCTCCCCTTGGTCATGGAGTAGATGCAAAGGCTAGATATGAAAGAGACTTGCCATGCATTCACCAGCATTACCATGTGCACACACACACACACACACACACATAACACACACATGCGTACACACATAAATGTATTTGTTGCGTTCCCATTGGCCAGCTGAACAATGTGTACAGGCTGTAGTGCACCGATGCCACCATTGTTGGGCGACACAAAGGCCGGTGGGCCGCACCAGAGGGCATGTAAAGAGTTGCCCGTAGATGCCCTGCCTCAGCAGAAGGCATTCAACCCCTTTAAACCTATTCTCAATGGAGCTCAGCATTGAGCAGTCTCAGCACAACTAGAGCAGGCTAATGCTACGGAGAGGAGCGCCCTCCATTGTTATAATGCGACTTCAGCCGGCCGCTTCGTGTACCTCACGCCGTGCACAGATGGTTTGGCGTAAGGCCACGAGAGACTGAGCCAGAGAAATGAGCCGTTGCTATGTGATGTCATACCCTGAACAGGACACTAAATACTTCACGGTGGGGTTACACTGATATATATATCGGTTTGCCGACGTATGCAAGAGGCCAGGCCACGCCCACAGATGAACTGTATGGTTTGTCGCTGAGTGATAGCTGAACACAAAAACGTGTTAAGGAGGACGCCATGCATAAAGGATCAGTTACAGCGAGCTGCCTTGGAAGCTGCACATCGCTGCACCCTTTATTCACTGGGGGAAACTGTTGTCGCGTGTCAATACTCCACGACCCTCTGGAAGGCTGCAGCACCCGTGTTTGTTTTCATAATCGTGTCACAAGGGAACACCAATCAAAATATGCCTCTTTCGCTCTGTCACTGCAAACTCAAATCCAGGCGAGCGCCCCTCACTCACACCGAAACGTGTCATGTGGCTGCACAGCATCCTGGTCTAATGAGGCTGCCGTCGGTGTAGATATTGTCTTCTTCTACGGTGGATTTCTCCCTGAGTCTAGAAAGAAGCCCTTGCTGCTTGATTCTGCGGGACTGACACCAAAACCTGCTGTTTTCTGCTATCAAACTCCATTGTCGCTGCTGGAAATATCTGGAGGTTATCATTAAGAATGATACACAGCAAAACAACAAAATGGGCCCAGGAATGCATGCGAACACGGGTTGGTGCATATGACATGTGATTATCCTGCTGAAAGCCAGTTGTTACATGCCATATCATGTGACACATGTGAATATGAGTTGCTCTAATGCCAGTGCTCCTCACCAGAAACGCGCACAATCACGGTGGACGGTTTGCTCTTCACCCCCAGGACGGTGACTGACTGTATGACACTGTCACAGTCAAATACCCACTCCTCACTGGCGTTACTGAGAACAACAGAAACCTTCCAATCAGTCAGGAATCAAAAGCAGGTATCAAATCACATAGATATATACTTGATGTATGAACCATTTGAGGTTCGCTTGAGCCCTTCATTTACATACTTTACATACTATTTGACACACACTCAACCGCTATTGAAAAGAAAAATGAAAGTCTCTGGTGTTTCCTTTCACTTGTGAGTTCATTAGAGGGACGATTAGACGCACAGCATAATCCCACTTCAAACTACTTTCACACGTAGTCTAAAACTGCGTCGCTCTCTGGGAGGTGTGAGTGTGACTCACCGGCAGAGCAGACGGACCGACAGCATGCCGAACCTGCGCAGGCAGAAGGCCTTTCTGTCCCGGTAGCTGAAGGAGTGGCCGTCGTCCAGGTACGACTCACCAGCAGCAGCGCCCTGCAGGGCAGAGGGCACTCTTACTTTTTGGGGATGGTACTATGATGAAAGACTGCGTTGTATAGTTGGTCTGACAATGTTGACGAAAAATGTACTATTGTAAGTCGCTTTGGACAAAAGCGTCTGC
>OMOT01001609.1:1671-11709 GCA_900312575.1 Acanthochaenus luetkenii
GTGGGCTGGTTCCCCGTCCATTTCCCATGCGGAGGATCGTGGCCCGCTCTGCTGTCTACCTTCGGTTTCCCGGCGCCGTGCGGATGCATTCCGCCTTCCACGTCTCCAGCGTCAAGCCAGTCATCCACAGCCCATGGGCTTCCAGCTCCACCTTGCCTCTGTGGTCAGTCCGCCGCCTACACTGCGGGGATGGCTTCTGGAGGTTTGCCGCTGCGACGGGGGCTTTCAGTGCCTCGTGGAGGGGTCGTGGCTACTGGGTTCCTGCTCGGGACATTCTGGATCCGCCTCTCATCACGGAATTCTGCCAGCAACATCCTGGTTATCCTGGTGGGACATCAGCAGTCGTCCCTAGAGGGGGGGTACTGTCACGACTCTGGCTAGTCTCCCCTCTCTGCCCTCTGTTGTTGCCAATTTAGGCCAGCAGATGGCCCCCGTGTGTTTTCCACATGCCCCATGTTCCCCAGCTGTGTTCAATCATGTCATTAGTCCTAGTGTATTTGGTCTCCCTGTCTATCATGGCTGGTTCGTTTGTCTATCTTGTCTATTCTGCCTGTTTACTTGTGTTTTCCTGTTTGCCTGTTTCCACGTCCTAACCGCTACCTCGTGTAGTATGTAAGGATGTTATTCGTAGATTATAGCTCTGCGTTTAACATCATTATCCCTGACAATCTGATT
The DNA here is from genome assembly GCA_900312575.1 of Acanthochaenus luetkenii. Taxonomy (NCBI): domain Eukaryota; kingdom Metazoa; phylum Chordata; class Actinopteri; order Beryciformes; family Stephanoberycidae; genus Acanthochaenus; species Acanthochaenus luetkenii. The sequence goes on from OMOT01001609.1 coordinate 2,347, forward strand.
GGTAAACTGAGCAAGCTGGACTCCTCCCTCTGCTCCTGGGTTTTAAGTTTCCTATCAAACAGGACTCAAAGTGTCAGGATTGGTACGCACACCTCATCCACTCTGGTTTTGAACACAGGTTCCCCACAGGGCTGTGTGTTGAGCCCAATGCTCTTTACTCTCCTGACTCATGACTGCACCCCCATACATGGCTCAAATACTGTGGTAATATTTGCGGATGATACTACTGTAGTGGGGCTGATTTCTAACAATAATGAGACAGCTTACAGGATGGAGGTGGCACACCTGGTAGAATGGAGCAGTGAAAACAACCTGATTTTAAACACCAGCAAAACCAGGGAGATCATTATAGAGTTCAGGAGAAGAGAGAAGAAACGATATCTCCCCCTCCATATCCACAACGACCAAGTGGAGAGTTCCTGGGAGTTCACATCTCGAATGATCTCAGCTGGTCAACAAACACTGCTCATCTGGTAGGAAAAGCACAACAGCGATTATATTTCCTCAGGAAGTTGCGTCACGTTCATCTACCTCAACAACTACTCATCAACTTCTATCGCAGCACCATTGAGAGCTTCCTCCTATATGGCTGTTTGATATGCCAGCTGCACAGTGGCAGAGAGGACAAAACTGCAGCGTGTGATGAAGGACGCCCAGCAGATCATCGGTGCCGACCTGCCATCATCCTTGGACAATCTGAGGAGGAAAGCTGGTAACATCATCAGGGACACAACACACCCGGGCTATCATCTGTTTGAGCTACTTCCATCTGGCAGGACAATTAAATCCCGGACTAACAGAATGAAAAACAGCTTCTTCCCCAGGGCTGGGATGTCCATTTCTCCCACTCAATAACTGTCACATACACTATGATGCATTCAACATCACACACACAGGACTGCACCTTTGCATTTGCACTTTATATAAAAGCTCTGATTTGCACTAGCACATACTGGTTTGTTAAGGTTTGTTTTTAATTATATCTACATTTAATATGTTATCCAGACTAATACCTATTTTATAGACTGCTATTTATTCACAGACTGACACTTTTAGTTATTTGCTGCTATTTTTCTTTCTTTTCTTTTGTTTTCATTTTCATTCTCATGTTTTTATGTTTCCTTGTGGAAAGAAAGCAGTCAACCAAGTTGTACTAAGGTATAATGACAATAAAGTATCTAACAATCTAACTAGTTAACCCCTGTCTAGAGCTTGTCTGTTTTGTATGCTCTGTGCCTGTACCTGTCTGTCTTCCTGCCCTGGAATAAACCTGCCAGTTTATACCAGGAACCTCCTGCCTCTGCCTCCTGTGTCTGCGCCTGGGTCCTATCCTACCTATACCGTGACAGTGGGATGCAAACAAGCTTCACCGCACAACCTGGACACCAGTAAATAAAATACACAAAAAGTTCTGTCAAAAAACATTTCTCACCAGCTCCCATGCCTGAAGTAATAAAGGGGATAACGTTGAAAATAAAAATGAACCAGAGAAAGTTAGTGATTTGCTCTGCTTGCTCTTGAAGAGGAGGATGTAGCTAAAGTTGGCATTACTTACAGGGAAACTAAGAGGCTGCTTACTTCCCTCCAGGCAATATACATTTTTGCTCTGTCTAATGCGTGGTTCAGGTAAAGTTGAGACTTGTTGAACTTGGAGTTTAGGGAAGAACCCCAAAATGCACCACGTTCAAAACACAAATAGTTTGGAGGAGACTTGTGCCTGCTGCAACCAAAACCATTTAAATAACAGATTTTTATTTTATTTTATATGTCCTATGTGATTACGGCCTAAATTGACAGTAGCAATGAAAAATGGCCTGACAGGACGGTGATTGATTGGCATTCTGTTAAAGGGCTGAGTTGTTCAGTAATATCTTTGAAGGCAGTAGGTAACCTTAACCATGCCTGTTGTTTCCTCAGGGGAAGTCTGTGGTAGCAGAGTATCCTGTCTATGGTCAAGTGTTTATTGGGCTGCTGCTGGTGTCGTCGGTCAGCTGTGTTCCCCTCACAGCTCTCTATGTATACTGCAGGAAGAGGGAACACGGTGACCTAAACAGACAGCGCAACATCAGCACATCTGCATAGAGGCGGGACCATCACAAGGACCCATATTTACTAAAACCAACTGCCCACCTCATCTGGTGGATACAATCTAGCGCTGTGTCATCCTGCCATGGTTGTCCTCAGACCAGTCACACTGAAGACTCCAACTGAACACAGCAATGGTAGATCACCTAGCGAGCGATGGTTAAGTATTGTGCATATTCTGCTGTATTGTCACTTCTGTCAGTATTAATGTCTCAGACAGATTTCAATTCAAATGCTGTACAAGGAAGGAGATACAAGTATTCCAGAGGTGAAGCATAATTCCTCGCTCAATCTCAGCTCTTAGTTTTTAGCTTTCCGCAGCAAAAACTGCATGACATGTTAATACTGTAGATATAGTTTGTTTTTAATCCCAGGATATAATTTTCCTTAAAGGACACATTTGCTATTTTGGATCTTAGATCCTATTTGCGAACTTTCTACCATGAAACTGACATGTAATCACACATATTTTCACTGATCGCTTTAGTATTGAGCTTTCTACAGATTTCCTGCAGGCTCTCACAAGGGCTACAATAGAAGTAAATTGGGTAATCTTAAATGCTTTGGAAAAACTACGATAAATGTGCATTTCTGAGATGGAAAGCTCAGTGTGTATTCTTACCGGTCTCTGTATGCCCTCTTGTGAAATGTAGGCTATCACAAACCAAATGTTGAAACAACAGTTCCATTTGAAACATAACTATTTCTCTGACCGCAATTTGCACTATAAACATCTGCACGAACTATTCAAATGACACATTCCTAAGACACAATATTAATATTAAAATTACAATTAAATTAACTTGAATTTATCCGAATAGCAAGGATTATATACATAATTGAGAGTTGTCCGTTCTGTCCCTCTGGCCTGGGCCTCTTCCTCCAATTTATTTTGGGGACATAGAAGAAGGTATGTAAAACTGCCTGTTAGCGCTTGAAAGTCCATGGCATTGGTTGTGCACGCGGAGATTATCCAGTTTGATCCACAGATACATACAGGTTTTCAATGGCATTTGGTAGCAACAGAGCCCACTCCTTACAACGCAAACTTTCCTCTTCTCTGGACTGCTTGCACCTCTTGCAAGAACACCAAAAGTCCCTTGAAATGTTTGGTCTAGCCTCTGCTGCAACTTCGTATGGCTGCTCACCTTCTTCAGCCTCTCTCTCTTCTCTTGCTGTCTTCTTATCCATCTCTTGGAGTTATGTGTCCATGTATTCTGGTTGAAACCTGTAGCCAGTGCCGTCAAAGTCAAAGTAGAATTTCTTGTTTTTATAATCATTATAAGAATCCATCGTCCAAGTTATTTGTGCAAATAGTAGTCTACGTTGCTTCAGGTAAACAAATGCAGGCTGCCTAGATCACCTAGATACAGTTTTGTAAACAGCCGGCACTTCACACGGCCCCACCCCGACACATATTTCTCAGTGGGAGCAGAGAAAACAAGTGCCTGGGGAATATATATGTCCAAGCCATGCCAAGCACATACAAATGTTCAGATTGCAATACATTTAACAGGAAAGCATACTGAGACCTGTAAGAAAACCATGTGCTTCCAGACTCGGAAAAGTACATTTATCGTTTTTCCAAAGCATTCACGATTGCCCAATTGAAATTATATTGTAGACCAGTGAGAGCCTGCAGGAAAACTGTAGATAGCTCAATACTGAACCGATCAGTGAAATTATGGTCTCTATGTATCCATTCCATTGTAGAAAGTCTGCAAATAGGGTCTAAGGTCCAAAACATTTCGCTAGCTTAATAATTGATCATAATATGATGTGTATGTAGATACATTTTACTTAATGAGTTGTGACATATAGTGCTTTAGTATGTCAGGAAAGTTTTCATTCCAGTTGAGTTGTCTGATAATTGGTGACATGTTTGTGCTCTTTTAAGAAGGTTGCACAAATTATCTAGTTTTTCTTTAAAAAAATTCCTGTGAACTGGTTTTGTTCTGTATTTAAAGGGATGCTATTTTGCTATCTAAACACAGCCTGTCTAATAGTGAACTAGAAGCAAGAGTTGTATATTGATGTACAGAGAGAACATACTGTAGAAACCAGCTGCAGATGCAGTGCCAAAAACCTTTGCCTAAAATGCCCTCAGTTTAATGTAAACAAATGTGTACATATATATGTACAGTATGCCATGTAATGATATGAATACTCAAGAAATATATGGCTTTTGCTTTTTAATATGTAATTAAATGATTGGTAGCGACAAGTGTAGGCTATCATCAAAAAACTCAATTTGATATGAATTTAAATTAATGTGGTGTATTCATGTATGGCCATCTTACCATTTTGCTCATCTTTCATATTTTATTTAGATGGTGAATAGTGGACTATAAGTTCTATATGTATTATTTTGTACTGTGAAATTAATATTATTTAACTAATTTAAGGGTAATCAAATATTTAGTAAGATAAGATACCACATTAACCCACTGAAATTAGCTTTCATTAAGTTCCAATCACCCAAATGAATATTTAAGGAATAACATATTTTATTTCCAAGGTTTACTGTTCACCAGGTACTGAGGTTTCACTTAGTACTGTTTTTGAGTTGTTTTCAAATATGTTTTAGTGTTTTAAAGAAGTTAGAGACATGAATGGACACAAAAAGAAAATTTTCTCAACTGTCTATTTTCACCACCAGAAGTTCCAAGTCTGGGATTATTAGTCAATTCCAATTACTCTTGTATATTCTCTGATAGCTCTGCTTTACAGTCTGTAAGGAAATAAAAATGATTTAATAGTGATTTTGTCTGACGTTTTTGAATAATCTAATAAAATGGGGTGTCCTGGTATAATTAACAAACAAATGAGACAATTGGTGGCCTCTATCTCATGCATGGATGTATTATTTAATGGAGGTATAGAAAAACTGCGGCCCATTCATACCAACGAAAACTGGTCACGCTCATACACTGAAGACCTTTCTACAATTCTTACTCCCGTGTCCATCTCACATGTACATTAGAGTCTTCTTTGGCTCCGCCTAGCCCACATGAACGAGTCTAGTCCATGGATGCATTGGTTTACAGTCGTAGATAGGCCAGAATGGAGATCTTCTATTGATAAAAATATTGTTTACCACACATGCAGTACCTTAAGAAATAATCATATTAATAATACATCTCTACTTTAGTAAAGAAAACAACTATGACAGCTGTGTTGTAATAAAAACGAATGGTGTCCACTGAATAAATGGTCTTTCTGCAACGGGAGGAGGGAAAACTCAGATATAACAGTTTTTTATGAATGAGTGGTTGTTTCTTCATGCAAAATGGATTCAGAGTTACGGTTAGGGTCATTTTTGACCCTGTGGACAAGGGGAGTATACACAATGTTAAGACTATAACTATATAATAAATTGACATTTCTGACAATCAGATGTTTCCTTGTTAGTTCTGTTTTAGTTTTTCTTGTACTTTTTGATGACCACTTGATTGTCTCCGGCTTTTGTACACCCTATGAGACTTAAATATTGTAAACTATTATTAAACAAAATAATAATAATAATAAATAAACTATGAGATTGATTGGAAGTATTAGGCCTATATGGCTCTTTATTCTACTTACTACAAGCAGTGTTGAAGTATTCAACCCCCCTGTATACATTGAAATGGTTTCTATGGATTTGCTTGGTGGTTGCTAGGGATTTACTAGGTGGTTGCCAATTTGTTTCTATGTGGTTGCTATGGTGTTATTAAGTGGTTGCTTGGGTGTACTGGGTGGTTATTAGGGTGTTTCTATGTGGTTACTATGGTGTATTAGGTGGTTTCTACGGTGTACAAGGTGGTGGGTAGTAGTAGCAGTAGTACTAATAGTAATTTAAGTGTTTGAAGTCGTTGAAATGTTTGAAGTTGTTGAATTAGTTGAATTATTAGTTGAAGTAGTAGTTTCATTAGTAGCAGAGTGAAAGGCACTGCAATTCTATAAAACAGTGGTGTAGAGTGACTGTTCAACTAAATCATAACAGCAATAATTTGTATATTGAAAGCTGATTGGTTTGGAAGAACAGCCTGGGGGCTTGAGTGAATTGTGACACCACCCACTCTAGCAGAGCTGAACATTCGGGCCAAAATTCACGTTTAAATGTAATTGTGAAACACGATGGATCTGATCACTTAGAAAAATACAAGCACACCATTTCCAAATATGCTGAACATTTTAAAGTTGTAACAATGTTCATTAAGCTATTAGAAAGTATTTTAATGTACAATTTGATTATTTGGAGCAATTTCATTGTTAATGTCCTGTAGTAATTAATACATTGAAGAGTAGTTAATCGTGTTTAAAAAAAGGTAGTAGTAGTATGAGCTGCCAGGGTGTTTCTAGGTGGCTGTGTACTAAATGGTTGCAATGGTTGGACAATAGCCGTCAAACTTGTGTAGAAAAGTCAGTGCAAACTGTTCAGTCTTCCATACGGACTCTTCAGCGCACTCCCTCCTAGAAAACAGTGTCCATCTCTGGCAGTGAGGGCTAGTTTTTTTTTTTCAATTGTGTCTTGTTTTATTGAATAAGAACAAGTGATTTCGATCAAACAACTTCAACTCACAATGTTTTTTTCCACTATAAACGGTGGGTCAGGATCTCTCTCACAGCACAATCTTACGGCTTCCTTAAGGTTGTAAACACAGGGACGCTTATCCGGTGCAGTCATTTCTAGGTTTATAAGTGGAGGAAAATTAAACCCGGGAAAATATGAAAACATTATAAAACATATAAAACAAAGGTCATAACTTACATTTCTGTTTTTGATCAATTTTAAATGATGTATAAATGACGGGCGCCCTTGGGTGCTACAGTGAAATATAGAGCGGACGCTGTGGAGTCTAGAGGGGTCTAGCCATCAACATTAAGCTGTGCAGGACAAGGGCTGTGAAGATCACGGCATTTTGTAATCAAGATTATTGTCTCACAAATAATTACTATTTAATTTGTCATAATATTTAAAAAAAACTGTGCTGATCAGTATATGACTTTACGACATCCATGTTGCTCCCTGTGCTACATTACAATAATAACGTCGGACCCAGGGAAAACGCTGTCAGTAAACTTCAAATGGTTTGCACGCACATAATTGAAAGGCTGAATTTGAATCCCCAGCAAAGATACCAACAGACTGCACAGCGTTACAGCTGATATCTGCATCCACAGCAATCTAATAACCTAATATACAAAAGAAAGAATATGTAATGCTGTAAAACATCTTCATATGTGGACTACAACAGCACAACCAAAATCAGTGTGTTTTTATTTATAAAATACGACTATATACTAGGGCTGGGTATCAGTACTGATCTCCAGGTTCAATTAGATGTTGATTCACAAGGTCCCGATTCAATTTGGTATTGAAACTAGATCTACCTAAACAACAATCAATGGAATTACAGAATACTATAAGACAAACAGGGAAACAGAACAAAGCACAAGACACACAATATACATTTTTGCAAATCATAGCAAGCCTACCTATTCTACAAGGCCTAACTGCCCGGCACCACCAGCCTTAGACCCTCGAGGCATGCAAGGAAAAACGTATTAGGTTCTTGGGTGGGCCAGGTCAAACAGGGATCCCTCACCAGGACGGCTGAGCGTGCAATAGGTGCCGTGACAAACAGTGGAATGTACAATAGCATAGGCAATGACAGTGACATAGGAAACAGATAAGGCAATAGAGGCAGACGGGGGCATGGTCGGCGATGGTGTCCCAAGAACCAGGGGCTGCGATCAAGTAGTAACAGCATCAGGGATGGGACAATGGCCAGCAATAACGACCGTAGGGAAAGGGCAACACCCACATCCACTGCATGGTAGGGACACTGCGACGGTGTCTGAAAGAAGAGGAAGCACAGACAGACAGACACTCGAGCAGGCAGTTGATGACCGTAAGAACCAGGGCAGGCGCTGATGACCATAGGGGATAGGGCAGGAGCGATTGACAGTAAGAGCCGGGGCAGCACCCACGTCCACTGCGTGGTAGGAACACTGAGGCGGTGTCTGACAAAGAGAATGACAGACAGCTACACACACTCACATAGCCAGGTTAAGCAAGACCTGTACACTCAGACAGACATGATCAGCCATGCACACACATACAGATGACAGAAAATAATGATTAGACATGTACACACTCCTACAGATGACAGAAAAGAATGATTAGACATGTAGCAACAATGAGGCAACCCTACACTGGGTTTCCAACGGCAGATTTCTATGTTAATACTTGAGTCTGGATTTGAACATTTCCACAGAACTAGCCTCCTTAATTGTAAGATGAAGCTGGTTCCAGAGAAAGGGAGTTCAGTAGGAGAATGCTCTACTGCCTGCTGATTTTTTCTTGATTGTAGGGACAGTAAGGTACCCAGCATTCTGCGATCGTAGGGCACGAGGGGGACCATAAGGAATGATACGGTCAGATAAATACGATGGTGTAAGTCCATGTAATGATTTTTATGTTAATAGAAGTACCTTAAAGTCTGACCTGGCTTGAATTGGAAGCCAGTGAAGAAAGGTCAGGATGGGTCAATGGATATGGTAATGTTTTTTAGTTCTGGTTACTATTCGGGCGGCTTGAAGTTGAAGATTATTTTATAATGCAGTTAGGTAGGCCAGAAAACAAGACCCCACAATAATAAAGTCTTGATAAAACAAAAGCATGTATTAGGGTTTCTGCATCAGCCATATTTAATAAAGGACACATTTTTGCAATATTGCAAAGGTGGAAAAATGCTTTGTGATATCCCTGATAAAATTTGAGAGCGAATGTGACACCAAGATTTGTAAGTGTGCGACTCCGGGTAATTGAGCAGTCCCTTGTCACGGTCACTACCGTGCTCAGGTGTCTTCCCTTGTGTTTCCCATGTTTCCCTCTCCCAGTGTTTCCTGTGTCTTTGTTTGTCTCTCTGGTTGTCTGTGTGGGTGTGTGGGCGTGGCTCCCTCCTGTGGCCCTGGTCTCCAGCTCACCTGCAGGGAATCATCTCGTCAGCCTACACACCTGCAATCAAGCTCATCAGCCACAGTATTTGAACCAGGGCTCTTCACCCACTCATCGCCAGTTCGTTGCTTCACCTCTGTGGTAGTACTCGTCCTAGTTTTTCCAAGTACAGTATGGTACTAGGTGGATACTCTTGTACTCATTGTCCTTCCTCTTGTGTTCTAGGATCATTATCCTGCCGTCTCCCAGCCAGCAGTTTCGTCTGCCGCTTCCAGCTCACCTCCCTCCTCCGCTGGACTGCCCTCCAGCCTGCCTCACTCCGGACCCTGGAC
>OMOT01001631.1:2340-13334 GCA_900312575.1 Acanthochaenus luetkenii
AGTAGATGCCGGAGTGGAATAAGGAGATTGCTGTGTGCTGAACCCCTAACCGTCCGAGGACCCTTCTTGTGCTGAACCCCTGCTTGTACGACTACCCTTCTCCTGCCTTGACCCCTGAACTGTCACTTGACCACCCTACCCGGAACAGTGAGTCTGCCGGACTAGTCCATTCCCTCCCGAAACAGCAATTAAGGAGCCGTTTCAGGTGATTCTCTGCAGGGACATCCCATTTGTTATTTTCAGCCCTGTGGACACTCACGTTAATTATAATCTGATCTAAAATAAAGAGTAGTTCTTGACGGTCCAATTAAATATAGGTTACTATGTTAACGTTACTCTGTAGGCTACTTAAACTAGAAAACTAGACTAGGCTATAGCATGTTTCAACTCACAACTCAGTGTACTTGAGATTGCTTCTTATAAACAGTAGCATGTCCACATTTTCTGCCATCAAGCAGTTTCTGAGCCTGTTGAGAAAACTTGCTCAGAGGGAACGGAGGTTGCCGGGATGCAAACATGCTTCTTTTACAGCTTTGTCAGTAGAGGAAACCTGGCCTCGTTTTTCCTCCAGGATCCACACGGAGATCCTCAACAGGCTCCTCTGTGTATCTGGCCAGCTAGTCTTTTTCACCAGCCTCCATTCCGTACTGCTCGATCATACATTTGTTGAATCCGCTGTCATCGTCCATCGGCATCAACATACTCCATCAGAGACCTAAAGCCTGGCGCATCCACTTCGCTTAACGGCCTTGTGTCTTTCATTTCCGCCATCAGCCATTTGATTTTCATGGCTCTCTAACCGCAGATGGTTGTTCACTGAGCCGGTACTCCCCCCTTTCACACTTAAAACACACTATCATGTTGCCTTTGTTGTTTTGTAAAATACTTAAGAGCTTTAGCTTTTCCGCCATGCCACTTATTTATATGCTGGTACGTCCTTCACTGTGTGGCATGTTTTGTGGGAGCATATAATTTGAATTGGATAGAACAGACATCCCACTGTTTGCCGTGGTCATTTGACTAGTACACAATAAAATGGCGCCTATGGCATTTTAAGGGTTAGTTGCTATAGTGACAGCGGAAGTCTGGGCAGTAAGGCCATAAAGTGTATCACACTGTGGCTATAGCCTAAACTAAAAGGGTCAGTTTTGTAACGTTACAAGATTATCTGTAAAGACAAATTCCATGTGTATGAGTCTGTTGTGCAGGTCCGCCTACATGATTGGTTGTCCCTGATGGCTCTCCCACCTGTACTGATTGGTTCCCGTTGTTCCAGATTTGCTCATCCAATCAGCAGGCACCATTTTAAAATGTTAAACCATCCCAAGTTTCATTTTCGTGTACACGTTAAACGTGTACACACCCCCATCTCTAATGTGCTGCTAGACTGATAAACTAAAACAACTATCCAAACTACTATTCGTTGCTTGATAACTTCTGAACACAGAGGTATGAGCTTATGAGGAACGCTTGAAGGCACACACACACACAAACTGCACCCACCTGCACTCTTCATCACTCTTGATGAGAGGGTCCGAACCCACTGTGCCCACCAGGAACTTGGGGCTGAGAAGCGGCAGACGGACATGCTGCAGGACCTAAAGTACACATTAAATCTATGTCATTCCCAGGGTGTCTGAGTCAAAGCAGACTAAGGTGGAAGCAATGCTGAGGGTTTACATCAAGCTCACTACCTTAAAAGAATGCTTTACCCTAAATCAATCCAGTTATATATATTTGGATTAAAATAGCATATATTGCATCCCATAAAACATTTTTTTTTTTTTTTAAGTAATCCATGGATTTTTCTCGATTTTGAGGTTTCAATCCCAGCTCTGCCAAATCAAGTCAATAGCTCCAGTAACTCCCATTGCATCCAAATCCAAAACATCCAAATTACGCAATGTTGTCTCAATGAATGCAAGACCTGTGAAAAAACCCACACTGTAGTTTCCACATTTACACCTGTTCCTGATCTGGCGAATTAGGATAGGATGGACACTTAATTAGGGTAGCTCAAGAAAGCTGTTGGAAACATGTTCACTTTGTCGCTCCATCCATCATGCTCCTTAGTCATCCATGGAAATTGTGCTCTGCAATCTTGAAGACTATACATAACCCAAACCATAACAGTATTTATAACAATATTGTTGATGTTAGCAGTAGCGATTGTGGCAATATATTTTTTGAGCATCATACCTGTGGTAGTTGAGGACTGCGTTCCTGGATGCTGTATTTAACCCAGGCCATCACAGCATTGAAAACTTGCTCCTCGCTGCGCACATTTAGCTCATCACTGGAGATGTCAATCAACTGGTTGGCCAGCAGCATCATAAACTCCTCACTGGAGATGTCAATCAACTGGTTGGCCAGCAGCATAGCAGGACAGTCAGTAAGTTTCTCTGCCAGAGAAAGAGCAAGAGTCAACCTATCACCAGTATTTGGCTATTTTTTACCATCAAGCAGGGGTATAAGAGGGGTGGTATGTTTCACAAAATGGAGGTAACATCGATTTAGGGTAAAGTATCGCTTTAAGGATACCAGAATATAGCTTATGGACTGCACTGCACAGGCGTATGCCCCTATAGTTTAATGGGACCTTAGGGTCTTCCATAGCAGATTTAGCGATGGGTTTAATGATTGATTGCTCCTTTCTTTTTCAGCAGTTATATGACCTGTTTGCCCACAGTGGCCGCAACATTGTCACTGACTGATCACTGAAGTAAACGCCTAACCAAACATAAGTGCATGTTCTTCCCCTCACTCCTTTCGTCTCCTTTAAAAAAAAAAAATTCTTCTTCAGGAGGTATGGGACCCGCTGTGCACGTTGTGGCCGTAATATCCATTCCAGTGACTGGGTGCGTCGGGCGCGAGGCAGCACCTTCCATCTGGCTTGTTTCTCGTGCTCCTCTTGCAAGCGGCAGTTGGCCACTGGAGAGGAATGTGGACTGCTAGAGGACAGGGTCTTCTGTCGGCCACACTATGACATTATGATGGAGAATATCAAACGTGCCCAGGAAAACGGTGAGTAGATGGATGGGATGAATGACACGATAAATGGATTGGTAGATAGATAGCTGGTAAGGGGTACGTTGGATAATTATAATCATGAAATACAGTTGAAAAAGTAGAAACAAGAAGATGGGTGATTGAAAAAAAAAAGGAGGAAAAAAAGGTACAATTAGGAATAAGGGTAAAACATACATAGAGGCGGCAGTGGCTCAGGAGGTAGAGTTCCCAAAAGAAAATCTGTCGTAGTGTCCTTGAGCAAGACACCTAACTCCAAATTGCTCCCGTTGAGCAGGTTGGCGCCTTGCATGGCTGCCTCTGCCAACCGTATGATGGTATGTAAATCGCTTTGGATAAAAGCGACTGCTAAATGCATTAATGTAATACAAAAAAATTTACAAGATAAAAGACATCTCATAAAAGCAAGTCCCCATGTTTGGCCATCGAAATTGAGAAATAATGTTAGATGTCAGTGTTGATTCTCATGACCTGTGATACCTAAACAAATGCATACACTGGATTGAACAAAATTGCAATGTCAGTTCAAGTTCAATTGATTTATATAGCACTCTTAAAAACAACACATGTTGACCACGGTGCTGTACAAATCCTAACTGAGCATATCAAAGAGGCGACAGAACAAGCAAAAACAAACACCAATATAAACACAAGGACAAATGCCAATAGTTCTTTCTTTTTTTTTATAAAATAAGTTGTTTCACTTAGGTGGTCTGTAAATGAGGACACAGAGCACAGGATAAGTGAGATACATTTTTAACAATTGTATCTGAAAGCTGAAAAACCCATCAATGGGCATAAAAATGGCAGCTAACCCCCCACCCCTTCTAGATGTCCAGGGCGAGCTGAAGAAGTTATAGATCGTTGGGGAGAGTTCAATAAGGGGGATTTATTCACAGGCATTAAGCCAGGTCTCTGCATTGATTATACAAATCGAAATGTGAAAATGATATGATCACAACATATAAGATTGCATACGGAAATACAATACGATTGTTACAAAAAAAGACTATAGAGGCATGGCAGTTGCATCACAAATCTCCAGGAACCACTGCTGGCCTTATGACAGTCCTTTGGAGACTTGGCTGTATGCAAATAATGGCTACATATAACAACCGGTCAAAAAAAGAGATTCCTGAAAGAATTATCGAGTGTGGATGTAGGTCAGTTAATATAATGTTAATAATAATAATGTCAATAATGTTACAAGTTCAGGTGTAATAATCTGAAAAGGTAGATTGTATTGTGACACAGTAATCTGGCTTGTTTTAAGCCCTAGCTCCTCTGGTCCTAGTCCATACTCCAAAGTACTACAGGTTGTATTTTCAGTTGTCAGCTCAGTTAACCTAAACAAATTGCTGTTTTTTGGCTTTGTTGCCTAACTAGCCCGTGGTCTCATTTAGCAAAACAACCGAAATGAACGTTTACATGCGACTACTAGCCACTACTAACGCTACTCGATAACGTTAGCTAGTGCGCAAATCAGATGTGTTTACAATAAGACAGTCATGGTTCTCTGTCCTGAGCTTTACTGGGGCATGTAAAAAAAGGAAAAGCGTGAACTATGTTTACAAATCTTGGAAAGATGCGGTGTACTTTAGCAATATTTCACAATTGTAAAAAAGACTACATTATTTTTACACAATTATCAAATAGAAAATTAGAATCAAAGATGATTTTTAGATGCCGAATTGATGTTACATCACATTGCATCACGTAATGATCAGGTGACCACAGCCCTGTTTTATTATGTTTTAGGATTGGGGCCAATAACAAGAATCTCAGTTTTATCCAGGGTGAGTTGGATAAAGTTTAGGGGCATCCAATCCTTAATTGCAGCCAGGCATTCATGCAGGGTAGCAACTTTAGTGAGGTCATTTGGTTTTACAGTGAGATGAAGTTGCATATCATCTCCATAACAATGATTACAATTAAAATACCACCAAAGCTGCAGATAATATGACCTAGGGCAGGGGTCCTCAACCTGGTCCTCCAGGCAGTGTCCGGCAGGTTTTTGTCCTCCCTGGCAGTTAATGAGCCACACCTGGTCTGTGTCTACCTGAGAGGACATCCGGGCTCTGCGATAGCCCCTGCCTCTGTATTCAGGCTCGCAAAAATCTCATCGCTCCAGTCAAGCCTCAACCAATCAGGCGGCGAGGCAGCACCTTCCATCAATCACGCGCACGCACAGCAGTTCTTATCTCAATCCGTTTCCTAATATGTGATTTTGTTTTGCACCTCAGGGTCACTGTACTTCTCAGGAGATATCGCTTCCCATGGCAAATATTATAGAACTAGAACGAGACCAACTGCAGTCCTCTCGATGCCAGGATTTCTGGCAACCTGCAAGTTTCAGGGAGAGATTGGATATCTATTAGGCATTTCACAACCCTCCATGAGTCGTGTTATGCCCACAGTCTGTGATGCCATATTTTCTCTCAGCCCAAATTGTATTGTTTCTCTACACTAAAGATCAAAAGGGACTTTTACACTATTGCTAGATTTCCCAATATCATTGGAGAAATCAATTGTGCACATTTTGCCACAAAGGCAACAAAATTAGTAAATTACATTAACCAAAAAGTTTCTATTCGCTGAACATACAGGTAATTCACAATGCGCATTTTGAACTGCTGAATCTTGTTGCGAGCTGACCCGGGGAACTCATGACTCATTCATTGTGCAGAATTGCTCCGTTGGTCATTTCCTCCGTGGTGGAGCCGTGGAGGATGGTTGGCTTATTGGTAAGTGCCACCTGGTTGGAGTATTGATTCTGAGGAACATTGAATAGGACTTGAAGTGTTTATGTTTCTACAGGAGACAGGGGTTATCCACTGCAGCCATGGTTAATGACACCTCTAACCACTCCCAGGACCAGGCAAGAAATTAATTACAACCACGCTTATGTGCACCCAAGGTCTAATGTTGAGCACACAATAGGCCTGCTGAAAGACTGATGTGCTTATCTAGTACAGGTATCACACTGCAGTATCAGCCAGGAAATTATTTGTGTTTCATAACATTTCCATCAAGCACATCGTCCCACTGCAGGATCCCATAGGACCCAACGACCCTATACCTAATTCACTGGCACTTTCACCTGAAAATGATGTGGTCATTAGGACAAGAGCCACAATCATGGAGCACGTTCAGGTAATTTGGCTATAGCAAGTCATTGGCATACATGTATACAAATAAAAGCAGAGGTGTAATTAATTTGTCTATTTGGGGTAACTGAATGACACATCGGTTATTACACATCCCTCAATTTCTTTCTTTTTTAAATTTCAGTTACTGCTTGATTAAGATATCCTTGTTTTTTTTCAGGACTGAGTAAGTCAGCACCCTTGTTTGCCAGTGTCTTGCAGATGTTGACCCCCTTGCTATTGGATGGCCATGGGAGTCGACAAATCCATGGTGTTGTCTGCAAAGTAAAGTGTAGAGAAATGGTTGTCTTTTTGTCATTTCTATTTGTGAAAATGTGAAAGTAGAAAACACTCATTTGTAAATATAAAAAAATAAAATGATTTACTTGAGAAATGCGCTTTGGTTCTGTACCATCAGGTTGTCAACTTCTGGTGAGGGAGGGAGGGAGGATGTTGTCGGTGTCACCATCAGGGATGATACCAGATAGCGCCGTGTCTCCAATGATATTGCAAATCAGTCCCACTTTGTCCCCCGCTACTTGCACGGATGTCTTGCTTGTGAGCAACAATTATCTTATTTGCACACACCTTTAAATCAAACCACTTGTTAAAACGTTATTTTATATGGCCTCATCTTCACTGATCAAAACTTCTATTTCTGTCTCTACAAAATAGCAGCACCTCTCCCCACTGTAGACCCACTACATGTTGCACAGAATTAAAGGATGCAGTACTGTTTAAAAACTTTGAGGTAAAACCGTTTGAAGGGTCATCAACATGGATGTTGAAATCTGCAACCATGATCACTCTGCCATATTTCATAACAACAAAGGAAATTAAATCGGAGAATTAAGTTACCATTTGGTTTAGAGGGGCGATAAATGACAATGCAGCAGACCAAGCCGACAGTCAACACTGAACATAAGAACCACAAAAATGGTAAGATTATCAACAATTACACGGTCACAATTAAAATCTTTTTCGGTTTTTCAAAACCAGAGCGAGGCGAGGCCCCCACCTCATGAGGACAGGATGCTCTGGTTGGCACACAGTATTGCCATAGAAGACCATTGCAAGTGTACCCAAGAAACGGTGTGTATGTGTGCGGTAGTGACTAGATTAGAGCTACAGAGCTGTGTGCCCCACCATGACAGATTACTTGAAATGCACCTAGGATAAGAACAACGGCAAACGAACATCATAACAGGGTCTGGTATACTTTTACAGATTAAACATGATGGGGCAGAGAACAGGTTGCCCTATGACACCGTAGTGGACAATATCAAATGCAGATGGAAAATTGCTGGGAATGGACCTGTGTGATTAGCAGCAGACTCAAATTAAGCTAGGATCAGTGAGTGAGGAAAGAGGGAGTGAATGAGTAACAGGCTAGAAGACGAGATAAACTAAAACCTCTTGAAGGATAATAGAGTAGATTTGTAAAGTATGGGTGGGAGGGGAAGAGGGGGGCAAAGGGAGGAAGTGCTACCTTGGATTGGTGAATGTGGCTTTCTGAAGCTTTGGCACCAAATGAAGGAAACATGCCATTTGACTTCACTGAATCAAATACTGTCAACTGGTAGACTTATAAATTAACACAAACTGTCCCACTGCTGCCATGGATAGATCATGTTTCCATTGACTTGCTGGTAAATAAGCAGGCGGAGCAAATTGCAAGCTTCCCTCATCCCCCACTTCTGTTTATTAAAATCTGTATATCTTGTAATGTGTATCAAAATATGGCATATATATACAGAGGGTTTAAACAGCCTGAGGATGGCAGACCTACCAGACACAAGAGCCAGCAACATACTACTTCAGCCTGGTCATATGGCTGACGCTGCACTGTCTAAACATTGGAAAAAAACCTTACTGTCATTGGATTCAAAGTGTTTAGTGTGTGTGTGTGTGTATATATAGAGGGGGCACTTTTATTAACCAAAAATTACTTTTAGTATTCCTCATTCAAACTAATTGGTACTGCTAGCTGCAAGGTAACTTGTCAGGTTGTAGCCAGTGAAAACCCATTGGTTTCAATGAGGGCAGCTCAAACTTAAAAATGTTGAGGTATTCTTGAAACATGTCCTGTGTGTGTTGTCTTCCAGAGAAAGCGAAAGCTGACGAAGTGGTGGCGTCAGACAAAGACGGTTCCAGCACCATGCCCAGACCTGCCAAGAGGGCCAGGACCAGTTTCAATGTTGACCAATTACAGGTACTGTAATGTGTGAGTGTGTGTGTTTGTGTGAAAGCGGGTGTAAATAAATCTGAGTGAATGAATATGCTGACCGACATGGGGAAAAAACCCAAATATCACACGTACTTGAGAATAAGTCAAGAGATGTTTCAAAATATACAGAATTGGCCCAAGAGATGTATTCGTACATGTAGATCCATTCAAAATACATTTTGATTGGCCAAAATATACTATGTTGTTAACAATGCATAGAAAGAAAATGTGTTTCCATTGTCCAAAATATATGTCCTCTTCACGATTTAGGCCTACCCTCTTTAATAGAGATTATCCCAGGTAACACAATAATGAAATATCTGTGTTACCGGGGGTCCTTTTGTAAAATACTTTATGTCAAGTGCAACTCCATTTTTTTAACCAAATATTCTGTTGTCAGGATATCTGAGTGCAGTGGTCTCCTTATGATATTAATTGTTATAATAGGTCATAATGTGAAATTTACTTAACACATTAAAAAACATAAACTTCCACCCCAATATTTCCAGGTGATGCAGACCCAGTTTGCTAAGGACAACAACCCAGACGCCCAGACTCTCCAGAAACTGGCAGAGAGGACTGGCCTCAGCCGCAGAGTTATTCAGGTAGGCCAGTTGCTGCTATACCATTACTCTTAATAGTAGGGTTCCTGTAGTGTGAATACCGGGCTCTCCAGAAACTGTGAAAGAGTAACTCACCTCAGCCCTAGGGTCAGGATACATTCTCATGATCGAGAATGAAAACATTGGTATCAGTTTCACGTCTATTAATCAGTATTAATATGCTAGTGCTTCTGAGATGATTTAAAAACAAGCCCTTCTCTCCTTAGCTCTTATACCAGTGGCGAGCGGTCATTATAAGCTATAAATGCGGCGCATGCCCAAGGCATTTAATAATGATGAGAGCATTGACATATTAAAATTCAATTTTCATTTCCATTTTTTTCGATGTAAATGTATTTTATTTTAATTAGCATAATAGTAATTTAAATGTTTGTTTCTTACTGTCCAGTTGTTTTATTTTCAAACTGCAATACTGCGATGCGGTGGGAACGCAGTAAATAAATCCTCGCCGTGAGCCTTGTGGGGCTCCGTAGAGAAGTTGCCAGGCTTTCAGCTTATTTCGCGCATGCGCTCTTTGTCATTTCCAGTTGTATTCATGGAAATGCAGGTTTCCCCTAACCGTCAGAATGGTGGGCAGAAAAGCTCTCTGTGAACCAGCTTGTCTTGGAAACACGCTTGCATAACACTGCAACCAACGAGCTGATTGGCGCTTCCCTTGCCCGGCTAGCTCAGCGACACTCAAACTTACTCTGTCAAATATGAGTGATACGTTACGTTCTGTACCGTTTTCTCTGAGGACATTTGAAGAAAAAAAGGAATATCATTGCAAAAGGACGTCTAAGTGCTTGGGAATATTCTGTGAGGGAAATGACAACAGAACAAAGACAGGGAGAAGAGTTTGATCGGGTAGCATGCTTATACTGCATTTGTTTTTCTAGGACTTCGCTCTTTCATTATCATTCTATGGTCACACAAATATTGTAAGGGCATTAAGGCCTTTGCACTCATTACCATTGGTTGCTTATAATTTTGGTGATCTAGGAGTTGTAGCTTACTCCACCTATGGACTCATTTAAGTCACTAGGTTAAGGACATCTGCTAAATGGCTGAAATATAATTGTAAAACCTAGCCTGTACCTTTCATGGAAGGTACAGGCTAGGTTTTACAATTATATTGTTAACATATTACCAAAGAGGACAAAAAGATACTGGACTTATCATGGCACAACTACAAGTTTATCAAAGATAACTACTTTAACCATTAAAACATACAAAATTACTCATAAAGATGTAAGCCTCACGGTTTGGCATTATTTGTCAGGTAAATTAATTTGTGATTGTTGAATTGTTGAAGATTTTGTAACTCCTTCATTGGATTCAACGTCATGTTTTACGTAATGTAATTTATTCCACTTTGATCTGTGGTACTGTGTCTGAAGCAGCAGGGTCTATTAAGTGTTAACATTAAGATGTCTGTTGGCATAAATGATTCCCAGTCTCTCATCTTGGCTGGTGTAGCTTCCTGTCGTTAACTATTTTAATACCTAGATGAGGAATTATGATGAGTATCCCCAACTCACATTACAGCCTGATGAGGCCACATCGTGACTCCAGTGGAACAGTGTTTGATCCTAAGACGGGTAAGAATTTCCCAGAGAGGAAGGCAACCTAAGGCAGGACATATCGCCACTTGGAATCTAAAGATTGTTGTGATGCTTTTGCAATTATAAGAAAGAGGGGATTGTAAGATTATCAGTGATTCATTCAATGAGACAAACTCATTTTATAGGTGATAAGAACCATATAGGCCTAAACTCTGAATACAGATGACACCAGGAGGTAGCGACTAACCAGGATGTGTGGTGAGGGACTATCAAACCAATTAAGATAAAGAATGGAGTGTTAACAGATGCTGCTTTGGGTGAGGTCACAGATCAAAGGTGTAAAACACTATAAGAAAGGAAGTTAGTCAATAGGGGGCTTCAGTTCCATCAGATAGTTTGGTCTGGGTTATTTTCCTTCTTGACATTG
>OMOT01001648.1:9642-24470 GCA_900312575.1 Acanthochaenus luetkenii
CTGATGTTGTTGCTGGTGTGTATGTGTGTGTGTGTGTGTGTGTGTGTGTGTGTGTGTGTGTGTGTGTGTGTGTGTGTGTGGGAGTTAAGCTGCATTCAGGTCATATTGGATTTACCGTAACTACGAGCTGCCGACTGGGGGAAAAAAACATTCACGTCAGCCTCCAAGTGGGACAGGAGGGAATTTTAGTTAGATTCACTTATACAATTATCTCCACATGCAAAAAGTGAGCAATATCTGCTGCTGTTCATTTATGGTTGAACTTGTTAACGTCAAACCTAAGGATCGCCATCTTGGATGTGGACGTTCCAACGGGTTAAACGTGTGAACGCTCCCAAATTGTGGCAACCAGATGTCATCCCGTTTTCCCCACATCTGATATGACATGAACGCAACATTGTTTAAAGGTGCAGGTTTTTTTTAAACTATTTTGCCGTAAGACGTTTCATTATCGAACATCAAAAGTCTCAGTCTCTCTATATGAGTGTTGTGTCTATATGAGAGTCTCTGTTTCAGACTATATATACAACTCTTCCCTCAAACCCACTCTCAGCTCTAAAACAAAATACAAACTCCCCACTCTCTCTCTCTCCATTCCTGCATTTCTGCCAACTATCCATCTCTCTCTCAGCCCTCTGTTACATGCATCTCTTTCTCATCCTCCCTCGTTTTTTCACAAGCAGACTCCATCACAACTTTTCTCTGTATATCCCACGATATCTGCCCCCCCCCAATCTTTCTCACAGCCCTCTTTTTGATTATATGTAGCTATCTCTCTCTGCTGATGAGCATAGACTCTAGCTTTCTCAATTTACCCATCCATATCTGCTCCCTCCCTCCCATCCCTCTCTCAGCCATCTTTCTGATTACCTGTCAGTATCTCTCTCTCTCTCTCTCTCTCTCTCTCTCTTCCTCACTGCCATCTCTTCGATTGGACGATACCTCGCCTATCGTGCTCGCTCTCTCATAACTGCGCAAGCATCTCTCTCCCATGCTCTCTCTCTCTCCGTCACTTAGTCTACAACCCCGTTTCCACCCCCTCTCCCCTCTCTTACAACCCTCTTTTTGATTAGCCTCCATGCATCTTTCTTTCTCTCCTCCCCACGTGTCTTCTCTCATCTCTCACATACATTCTCCTTCTTTCTCTATATCCCTCTATCATCCCCTTCCTATCTCTCTCTCTCTCTCATTGCCATCTGTTTGATGATATGTGTGTCAGACAGTCAGTTGGCAGCTGTGTAATGTGGTTTAAACATGCCAGTCTGACAGGAAGTGTCACCATGTCAGTCTCTCATCAACAGCTGCCTCCACCACGGTGGGAAACGAACACCAGACACCAAATCAAATGCGGGGAAATTTCGCTCTGGCAGGGTTGGAGGTTTCTTTTCTCTTCTAAAAACATATTTTGCAGGTAAAATAGTGAAAGTTGCTGCCAAACATTGGAATCCACCTGCCTCAAATAATGTCCTTCTCCGTTATCAACCTTGACCAGATTTTTCCCCCGGCTGCACTGCAGCAGAGTAACAAAGCCCTGGCACACCAAACTTTTTATTGCTTATACATGTCACGACAAGCCTTTGGTATAAAACCTGGTGAACTCAACCTTGCTCTACGTGGTGCCATGGGACGCCTGACCAAAAAATTGTAAACCAAATTATCGGTTGCTTAAAAGCCTCACAGTGAGTCTTGTATTTAAAAAAAACTGGTATACTTATGTGTATACAAGATAACCAGCATTCACAGTGAGCTGCTGATCTTAGATTGAATTATATTTACTGTGTCGAAAAGATTGCTTATAGGCTCATTAAATGACATTTTAAAGGGGCGGTAAGTACGATTTTGACTGTCCCTTTGCACAAAATGAGGAGGGTAATACGGTTCTCGATTAACACCATGATTCAACAATTACTTTGCCAAGTGCTGAGATTCCTGGAAGAAACGTGAGGAGAAAAATGAACAACAAGCAAGACCCCCTTCTTCCCGAATGCAAACAATGCTAAGAAGCCATTGGCAGGGACAGACAAATGTAGAATTTTGTAGACTGATCGATGTTTTGATGTGTCTCCCTTACTTAAAAGACAGTCAGCTTGAACCTACATCAAAACTTGTTAAGATGAGCCCCGGGCCTCTGTTTAAAAAAAAACACACACTACTGTAAAACTGGTTTTCACCTTGGCTGCTTGCGCCTGTGTGTGTGTGCGTGAGTGAGTGTGTGTGCATGTTTGCTCGCACTTTAACACAATATTTGTCCGAATGGATGATACTTGGGGGTTGTACAACAGGGTATAACAGCGATGCAGCTAGGTCATGTACATAAATAAGCATTAAAAGGGCCTTATTATAGGAATTCAAATGTTCCTCTATATGTACATACACGATCAAAGATGTTTAATGTTGAATGAATGACACTTAAAACTAGATTTAGTTGGAGTGGTTTGATTTTAAAGTTGTTACTTAATATAGCAATATTCCACTTTTTTTAACATGCTATTTCGGACCTATGCCAGTCAACACATCACACCTGGACTTGATTGGTTCCCCCCACTAATCAATTTATATTTTGAAAATCCTTCCAATCAAGCAAGTTTGCAGCATTTGAATCACACACAAAATGCTACAATAAATCTTTGATTGTATCTCATGACCCATATTTAGCTTCTGTGTTATCAATTAATCGATGATTGTTTGTTACGGTTAACTATCGATTACGGAAATTCCTACATACAAAGTGTGCACATACACACAGGCATACCCAGCCACACACACGTTTATATATATATATATATATATAACACACAGAAACACACATACATGCACAGGTCGTTCCAACACCCACACAACACTGTAACCTACATCCCTCTCCCTCAACCAGTTAATACATGAGTGAAATGCCTCAAACCAAAAGGCATCAATTTCACATTCTACAGGAATCTGGCTTAGCGATGGTATGTTGCTGTCTAACTACTCTTAAGGAGTATGACGCCTTTTTTTTCTTTCAAAAAGGACAATACGGCTGTCATTTAGAGTTAAAGCCGATTTACTTCCGCTTACGTCTGGTTTACATTTCCCCCAATCATTTTGCAATGCATGTAATTAGACTTTTTAATGTTTACTAGATTTGTTGTCCCTGTCCCAGCTAACAAAAATTCCATAAATAAGAAGACATGGGTGTGACAATAAAGTTTGTAAACAGACGTGTTTTTTATAAATTATTTCCGTAATATTTCATTTATTCCTGTGGGCGTCAGGTGATTGACAGGAAACAGAGCGTAAAGTAATAGCGCTGATGCGAAAACACTCGGGCGTAATGAAATAACGATAAAACAGAGAAACTTTGATAAAAAACGAATTAAGGCTTCATGTTTACTGTGATGGATTATCTCGCTCGGGTCATTTTCAAGTCAGTGGAAGTTGTTTTTCATGCTGTACAAAAATTAATGTCACCAAATGGCTTCTTCTGAAAGCAGGAAAACAAGCCCTAATTTCTCCAACTACGCTGACTGTGTGCAGACACCACTAGGAATAACGTAAAGGACATGATGGGCACAAACTTAAAACAACACTGGTATTATCCTTTAACTTCGGTTTGGTGAGTTGTGTCAGCATTGAGGCAACCACCGTCCTTGGTGACTTCTGCTGAAACACGCACAGCCTCCTTTGAAGCATATTTCTTTGTAGTGATTCCAAAAACACACTGTCCACCACACCGATTCTGTTCATAGCGGCTCGTCTGCTTGCTTAGTCACCACTTAGGTCTCTGTGTTTCTGTTTCTCCTGCTCTCTTCCTCCTTTTCTCTCTACCCCACTCGCCCCTCTCCCTTGGGACACTGTGGCTTTGTAATGGTTGGAATTCCCATAAATGTCCGGTCCGTACTGGGCACAGCCATGGCCGCTATAAATCACCCGGCGTGATTTGTTCTCCATTACCACCAGGGCATCTGTGTGGCACCGAGAAAGGTAGGCCAAGCAGGGAAGAGCTGGATGGGAAACTCAAGAAACTGGAAAAGGTTGACGGGCCTAAAACCTGCGGTAAGACGAGAGATCAGTGATTAAAACTCCCACATCAGGAACCCTACGGAACCTTCGCTCCGAGTGTCTACTTAAGAAAAACAATCGATCAGTATGAGAAAAGGACTCACACTCAAGGTGCACAGCACAGCCTCACAGTGTCAGGCGCTCAAATCCACATACTGTATCACCCCCCCGCCCCCCTCTCTCTCCTTCACCCTTATCCTTCCTGTCACGTTCCACTATGTACTAACAAACAAAGCAGAGATGCCATTAACCAGCCCGGGGGCCACACAGGACCATCCCTGGAACCTGCAAGGGTCGCCGGACCTGAGCTGGACCAGCACCGTGAAGAACAGAAAAGGGAACAACACTCATATAGTGCCTCCTCCTTCATCACAGGTTCATATCCCAACACTATGCTGAACTGCATGGGAGGATTTCACCTCGTCTGTCCTCATCTCAGCTAGCGTACCCCCGCCCTCTCCGTATTCAGGGTGATAGGCTACATTTAGTCACTTTATCAAATTGTTAACTACATCACATGGTGGGTTAGTCTCACAGATCTGCTTGGCTGCTATGACTGCATCATATGTTTCGTACAAAAGCCCTCTCTGAAAGGCGTGACAGGGGCTTTCTACTTACCACGCACACACAAACAAACTGGATTACAGCCCGAAAAAAGGGCCTTTTCAAAGGTGCGGTGTAACGCTGGAGCTTTTTTTTTTTTTTTTTTACACCGATTGTGCTTTGAAAAGTGCTTTCGCTTCAAATCTATTACCAGCAGCTGAACATGGGAGGGAAGTACGGTGTGAGCTATTTTGGGGGAGAAAGTGTAGCCAAAGCAATGACAAGCCAGCTGTGTTTCCACGGCTTCATGTTGAGAGGAGGTGGCGGAGGAGGAGGAGGAGGAGGATGAGGGATGAGGAGGAGGGTGGGATGATGAGGAGGAGGAGGGTGGGACGAGAAAGTGGCAGCGATCACACTTAGCTGGCTTCATTCAATCCAAAGTTTACAGAAACGTCCTTAGGAATAAACCCCCTGATGGAAATCTATGACGTTCCGTTTTGCAAGTCAAACTATATTTACAAGCCTAGTATGCAGCGCTGTACAAACAGGGTTTCCCCAACCCAACCATGTCAAGGACCGCCAAACAGAAACCCACTGGGCCTTGAACCCCCACTTGTGCTAAGGCTGTGTCCCATCCGAGAGGCGTTTTTGCGTTCAGATTTAGTACAGAATTCCATAATTGTCTGTACTAAAAGGTGGGATGCCAGCGGGGCGTTCAGACAGGTATTTCTGTACATGTTCTCACCGTGTAAATATCTAGGGAACGAAACAATAACAGAACCTCAATTCTCCATCATTTTAGCTGGGGACCCCCTGGAACCCTCTGAGGACCCCTGACGGTCCCCGAACCACACTTTGGGAACCACTGCTGTAATACAGTACCATAATACACATCGTCCTGCAGTATGTTGGTTGACTGAAAAGCTGCTTCTTCTTCTTTCCATTTGTGTAGATTTGAACTGTTAGGGAAACACGCAGCTGCCCGTCATTGACTTTTAACTGTCCCAACTACTGGCAAAGTCGCGTTTGTGCGCAGCCTACGTGACGTTAACAGCGTGAGACGGGATTCAAACCAGCGCCAACACTAAGATACTTGGCCGGGAGGCAACCTGGCTCACGTCAGTCAAACCCCACCGACCGAAATGACCCGGGGGTCGGTGAAGCAACAGTTCAGAGTTTTAGCTAGCAGTTAGCAAAGCAATGCTAACGAAGAGCGGGCAGTCGCGTTTACCTCTGCTGTGCGTAGCGACGGCGGTTTCTTCAAAGCTTGTTTGAAGGAAGTTTCCATCGCTCCGGTCATTTTCATAACTTCTCAACCGGGTTCGAATCCGCCTCGAGGGCTCAACCCTCCGCCCGGTTAACCCTCGCGTCCACGTCTCCTACTATCAAGCCGACCCGGGCTAAAACAAAGTCGCATCCCCGTCGCTCTTTTCCTCGCGTGGATGGAGTTTAACGTCGCGCTGCACTCGGACCTGGTCTGAGGCGGGGAGCCGCTTCCTTCCTCCGGCAAACGAGCCCCGCTTCAGCTACTGGGAGGAGGCGGAGGAGGAGAAGCCGTTGAGACGGGAGACGGAATCTAATCCGTGGGACTGGTCGTCGTGAATCCTGGACATCTTTGGTCGGCGGCGTCAGTAGTTGGATCCAGGAGTTGAGATTTTAGATCCCTCCTCCAGATCCAGTTGACGACATCTGTCTGGCCCAGGCTGGAGCTGCATTCAGGTGCTGTCGGACATATGACGACCGGCGCGGCACACGGGTCATCCGGCAAAACGGGTAAACACGACCAGAGAACGTTTGGATTGTCTACGATGTGGTGCCGAACGAACCTGTGAGGAAGTCGCGTTTACCGCTTTTCGTGCTTTGGAGCCGGAGCTTCCGAGGAGTACCTGAAGGCAGCACAAATCCTCTTTGACTCCTGACACTTCAGGCACTGACAGCTCTCACGCACGCGCGCGCACACACGCACGCGCACACCACTCTTCTCTTCCCACTGCCTTTTTATTTTATAAGTAAACTAACTAAACTAAAGCTACAATCGAATAAGCTGCAAAAGTGCAGCCAGTTTCACCGCACTTCTCCTGTTTTATTAAAAAATAAACTTCACCAGCAGAAGTTTTTAGGTGTCGTGTAAAAAGTACCTCTTAAAATATCTTTACTTTTTTTAAATGGTGGTAAAGTGATGTTATAGTAATGTGCACACTGACATGACATACAGGTTTGCACTTTCATTCCTGGTCGTGGCCTCGCCTCCTGCCATGACCTCGCCTCCTGCCCGTGACCTCGCCTCCTGCCAGTGACCTCGCCTCCTGCCCGTGACCTCGCCTCCTGCCCGTGACCTCGCCTCGCCTCCTGGCCGTGGCTTTTCCTCCTGCCGTGGCCTCGACAATGTGCTCGTATCCCACTAGGTTCTGCAACCGTGTCTACAGAGTCGGTCTCTCAGTCCGCGTCTATAGAGCAGCCCCAGATTTCCTGTCATGCGAGTTACATTGTAAAGTGCCCCCCCACCCTTTGCTTCTGTGATGAAAACATTCACAGAGACACTGATATTCCTAACATCGGAATCTTTATTGCACAACATTCCCATAAAATTGGGAAAATAATAATTAGAGGAGACGATTCTTAAAAGACAATCTGTACAAATAAATGGAAATAAACGGAGTATGTACAATTTACATGAGCCGTTACACACACCGTGGCCTATTAAATAATGTATTAATATACAAAGAGGGAAAAGCAGATATAAATTCATACCTTTTTAACGTAATGGCAGGGTTGTACAAAATGTAGGCCGATATAGCGGAGCATCTTCCATACAGTAACAAGCATGTATATATACATTTTTACCAGCAAGACAACGTTCTCCAGAGCCCTCTGATGCGTTCACGCCACATGTCCATTAAGACTCGGGTTATATTCAGGGTGCGATTTGGGTTTTTAAAAAAAGAAAGAAAGAGTGGGTGTGATTTCTGAACAGGGACTGTCCACAAAACTGCCATTTCATAAGCTATCCATAGCATACAATTTAACATACTGTATGATACAGTACACTGTACATAATCTGTTACATACAGTATTTGAAGATCTAATTTTAAAATATAATGTGTAGAAATATGGCCACTGCCATGGGATTGGTCACACCATGATAATGCTGCTCACCAGAAACCACTTATAGGTTCAATCTGGTTGAATGGACTCATTCTTAAATTCATCCTTTGTCCCTCTGCTCACAAATCCCAGCCATGAAGGCTAATTCACTGGGCTACCAGCACAGTATAATGGGACAGCACTATGTGGGTATGCAAAAGTCTGAAGCTCAAGAGTTCCTCTCTGCTTTTGACGGTGTACAGTGCACAAATAATGCAGTCACTTTTGGCTGCCACAGAGCTGAGAGAATACAGATTCAGTTGTGCTTTCATTACACATAATAATAATACTTTTTGTTTTTTTAAAGCGGTCCGACTGGCCCCACCGCAGATGATATTTTATGCTCAGAGGCAGGGAATCCAAAAGCAACCCTCCAGCAAATCGCACCCTGGTTATATGGCTCTAAAATCACCCACATATCAATGTCATGGAAAACTATAAAATGGTCAAATGAAAGAAAAAGTATAAGTGACGCTACTGTAGTTTTCCGTTTTTTAATTTGGTGGTATTTGTGAATAAAAATGTCATCCAAACGCATCTGAAAATAGTGTGCATCATATTCTAACCCACTGTAAGGTCTACTCTGTTCCTCAACTCCCGTCTTTGAAGCAAACGTCAAAGCCGTAAACATCGTATGAATGTGGCGAAGCTATAAAAGTGTGAAAATATTTCAGCATTTTGGTTTTAAAATATATGCAGATAACGCATGTTTGAGCTTTTCCACAGTAGAAAGGGATCCTTCTTAAATCACATTCTGAAGCAAAAATACGTCGGGTTTTTTTCTCCCAACGATCTTAAGGAATAAAACAAGTCTTCCCTTTTCCCCACAAAGAACACAGCATAGAGTCCGCAGCACAGTTCACGCTGACATTCCTCTGATTAAAATAGCATAAAAAAGGTATACCTCAGGGTTTTCTATGGGGCAATTGTAAATGCATGTAGTATACATTGCCCATATTAAGATCCGAGGTAGTGCTGTACCTATGATAAGAATGTCAAAGCCACTTTTAGCCATTTCAAAACCAGTTTGTAGAGAACTAAAAATCACCGTGTGCATCGATTACCCACACGGCCCAACAATAGGCTTTAAAGTCAGAATTCATGGAGTTGTAATTTAACGAAGAACAAACAAAAAAAGATCATCGAGATATCTCAGGGAAAGTTCGCTTGTAAACAAATACATGACGATAAACAAAATAACATAAATTGGCATAAGTGAGATTGATAATATTCTCAATTATATTTACCATAAGGTACAACAAGAAAAAAGTCCATCCCATTCCCTTAAACAGGTAGTCCTTTGCTTCCTATGACTGGGCTTGAGATTGTACAGAAAAAACTAACGGTAGAAATGAATAGTCTTTGGCTTTTGTGTCCCCCCCCCCAAAAAAAGGCCTGAAACAGGAGGTCATTTCAGGGAGGCTTCAGTCATCAGCAGTCCCTCTGTGGGACTGTGGTCTGACTCCCCCTAGTGGTACGAAATCAATACTGCACCAAATTCAACAGCAGCGGTAGCAGCCACCAGCTCTCTGATGAGGGGAGGCGCCGGCCGTGGCCGTGATCCAAGAAGTCGTGCTCTGCACAAGCTCTCTCTCCTCAGCACACAGGTCAGGAAGCCACGCTGGAGAGTGGCACCACCCAGGTCTGACTGGTTTCCTCAAGTCAGCTAGCCGCTTGGGACCTCGGTGCCGTTGCGGTCTCATAGCAGGATCTTGGCCACGTAGGGGGAGTGAGTGCTAGCCACCGCAGCCAACAGGGGAAGGTCGCTGGACTCAATTCTGGAAGGACACCAGAGCCAATATCAGAATAGAATAGATTCCAAGCTGGTAGGTTTGGAGGTAAACACAAATAATACATTCTTCTCCGACTTGTTTTTCTTTTCTAAATGTGTGCACGAGTTTCTGAAAAAGGGCAGGACTACAGCTGGAAATAAAGCTTCATGGGTAGGAATAGAGAGAACTGCTTACCCTAGGACCATGCCCAGCTCTTTGACATGGACTCTAGCCTGGCCCTTCAAATACTCAGCCAGCATCCTACTCTTAAAGTAGATCTCCTGCAGGCGGTCCTCAAGGTGCATTATACACTGGGAGAGAGGAGAGAGACGGGAACGATGCATGGTTGGTAAAGCACAAGGCTCAACATGGTCATTATCGTGTAGTGGCAAGCAATTTATAATACAGGGATGTGACCAAGGCAACCCCAAAAAAGGAGGGAACACACAAGACAGGGTGGCAAGAAAACAAATGAGAAATTAGGCATTGGAAATGAATGGGACACAGATGCATTCAATTTAGTGGAAGTTTTTAACCAAAGCATGAATGCACACATTTTAACCTGGATGACCTCGGTGGGAACTGAACCTCAAACCTGTGCAGTGTTAGTGCCACATTTTACAGCAGCTATACAGGACCAAAGGGCTATGGGTTGTATTCCCCCCCCAAAAAAGAAAATGTACAGCCGCAAGCATCGATTGTAGGGATCTGAGCACAACACGGCAATATGACTGAACATTACTTTTAGAATAAGAAGAAAATAAAGCTTATCTCACAGTTAGCGCTTAAAAACGTGAACGATTCTGCTGTGAACAATGCCTAAGTACACAGTGGAGGTGGATATGGCTCATTGACATCAATGTATTATATACTGTAACTCAAACTATGAAAGTTGTAATTTTGAAATATTATGCAGTTAATCAATGAGCCATAATGAGTATTTAGAAAGTTAAATGGCGTCTCTACTGTTTTCAGTGGCTGACTTATAAATACTTGGTTATCATGGTTGCCATTCGGCCTTACTTTCACAGATTGGGATGAAACTTTGTAGGAATGTTCCTGTTCCTAAGGAATGCTGAGCACGTTTCATAGCAATCGTTCAATCACAAGCCAAGTTATACGCTAAAATGTCGCCCACCAGAAGTGATTTGCACCGCCTTTTGGATTTTTGAATTGTACCCGTCCACTCAGTGTGTGTCAAATCTTACATGCAGTTGTGAGAAATACATTTTCCAAAGCTGTGGTACCCCTATTGCATTACATTACGGCATTTAGCAGACGCTTTTATCCAAAGCCACTTACATATCATCATACCGTTGGCAGAGGCAGCCATGCAAGGAGCCAACCTGCTCAACGGGAGCGATTTGGGGTTAGGTGTCTTGCTCAAGAACCTTCAACCTCGCGGTTGCGAGGCGGGAACTCTACCACTGCCGCCCCGTATTGCACAATTGTAAGTGTTTTGCACATCTCGTTGTTGCCTCTTTGGAGGCAAAAACCCCAAAAATGAAAGAAGCTAAAAAATAAAAGGTTTCCGTAAAACGCAAAATGGCAGAAAATCCAATATGGCGCAAATTGACCAGAGTATGTTCATGTGACTTGGCTTGACCCAAGGAATCTATGGGAAAAAAAGTTTGTTTGGTTTGTTATAGCGCCACCATCTGGCCGATTGGTTTAATCGTTTTTGCCTGAGTAGTGGGTGACTATTCAAACCCATCTGCCAAGTTTGCTTGCTGTGGGTCTTACAGTTTCTGAGCTCCAGATACTTTTAGCTGAGAAATTGAATAATAAAAAGAATAAGAAGAATCCTAACAAATATAATTGACACCTAAAAAAATATATATATTAAAAAAACCTGAAATCCCTATAAAATAGATTGAAATCAGTGGTTAAAACAAAAAGCCATCAAAACATTTCAAGATGGCCTTTTGACTGTGAAGCTGTGCAACTTATTCCACATGCTTCACAAACATGATAGAAGCAACACTGAGGGGTGTAACGTACAAAGTTGGGGGAGAGGTTGAGTTTGTAGAGCTGGTGAGTGGACTGCAATAAGCTGGAAACCAGGCTGGACACCAGCACCTCCTTCCCCAGCTTGTTGACGTCTGTGGCCCGTCTCTGGCTGCTGGCCACCTGCACTGTCCACTTCTCTGTGTCTGCTATAATGCAGACAGCCTCCGCGATGGGCTCATCCAACACTGGATGCTACAAAAAAGGACCCAATGTTAATTTCAGACAGCACATACAAAAAAATCCATATAAATGCATGTCGCACTCCCACACAAATAAATAAAGAGAGAACATTCTAAGGGGGAAGAATAGAATCATTTTTGTCCGAGTACCTTAAACTGATGGTGTAAGGGTGCGTTCACACCTATCATGTTTGGAGCAGTTTATTCAAACTCTGGAGGGTTTACTCCTTTAGTTTGGGTTGTTTTGGCAGGTGAAAACAATGACATTCAAACTCAGGTGGCACCAAATGACCACCTGAAAATGCGAGTCTTGGGCTTCTTCCGAACAAAGAGCGATGCAGTTCATTAGCAGTGACAACACAATCTGAACCAACTATAGGAAACGACACCAAAACACAGCTTTATGGGTAAATGGAGACAGATGTTGATATCCCGATAGCCAGCAGTTAACTCATGCTTGGAAAGCCTAGCATAACTATGGTAAATGAACCGAAGGCAGGAAGTCGTATTCTAGACTGATGCTCATATTCTAGCATTTCTTCATATTCTGCCATTTCTTCATGTGGTCTTAAAGGGATAGTACACCCATTTTTAAATGTTTGATATTATTTAACTGAGCCCCAAAGTGGTAGGTAGGACTGTTCAGATTTTGTCCTCGCCTCACCGTTTTAGCTGTACTGGCTTGGAACAATGCTAAGAATTAGCATGTTGCCATTGGGCAGACTGTCCCCTTGGCTAGCCTTCTTTAAACTAATAGTCTAAATCCACTCAACGTGTTAAACAAACAAGTTTTAGTTTGTTGGTGTGTAGTATAAATTTACCTGCTGCAATGGCGTTTGAAAAGGTCGACAGTTGTCCAAAACATTGTTCGTCCACGGCAGATCTACCTCCCTGCGGCGTAGAACGCATTTTGCTTGCGTCGTCCTGAGGCTGTAGACATAATTTCTTCTAATTCTAAATCCGTGTATTCTGGCTCGAACAAGTATGGTTCGACTACAAATTCCATCGAGTCACTTTCTCATAATCAGACATCTTCAACTAACGTTACTAAAAGGGAAAAAATTGCAGAAACAAACTAATGTTATCTGACTTCTGTCTCTTCTTCTTCTTCTTCGGTTTATATCGGCGGCTACTTCTGTCTCGCAATGTTCGTGCGGAGTGACACCAGAATGAGAGAAAAAGAGGAAGCTGAAACGGCAGAGTCATAAACAGCAATTTTAGCGAAAATATTGTCCCAAGATAAAATATATATACCACTTTGGGGCTAAGTGAATTAATATAAAAAATGGGTGCACTATCCCTTTAACTGGTATGAACACCAGAAAAGGTCAACTATGGCGAAGAGCGCAGTCACGTCCATTATGCTTAGCTAGCAACAAAGTAAACTTTTCCACAATGGTTCGGACCAAATAAAACAAACTATGTGAGATTGCACACTAAGTCTGTGTTGTATTTGTTTTTGTTTAGTTTAGTATTTAGTATATATATATATGCATCTGTATTGCCGATGAAAAAGTAAAGTTCCCTACTAAGTAAATCCAAACACTTCTATCCATTACCTGTACAGCATGGGCCAATTCAGCCATGAGGCCCTGCCGTAACTTCTCGTCGCTGGGCATCCCTTGCAGTACAAAGTCTGGCACATAGGTGGGGCAGTAGCCTCCAAACAGAGACCGGCCAAAGTTGGCAATGATTGGCTTGGAGTGGTTCTCTACCAACTTCGACCTGTTAATGGAAAGTATGGCATAAGATTTCTGTAAAAATCTTTTATCAAACGATGAGGATGAATAGGTGGTTACCATTTGTAGTTCTCACTTGATTACAACTAAAGCTTTGGCAATACACGAGTTGTAGTTCACGCCAATACAGCTGATTGAACTGTATGCGTGTGAACTGGAAGACAAAGTCTGCGAGTGTATTCGTGTCCTCCTACTCACCCAGGGAAGGGCACCACCACTTCCTCCTGCCAATCCTCCGTCTCCTCACTCTCACTGTCCCCCAGCGCGCTGTCTGAGCTCTCGTTGCGTGGGATCTCCGAGTCGTTGACTGGCGCCGCCTTCCTCTTTTGGTCCGCTTTGTTGTCGCTGCTGCTGCTGCTGTTGTCGTTGACTGACACAACGATGCCCTTGTCCTCCTCAGTAGAACAGATCTCTGCAGAGTCTGTAGACACACACCTACACCTCCTCTGGACCTCCATCAGAGCATCCCCCTTCCTGTCCCCCGTTCTACAAGACCCTACCTCTCCACTACCTGAACTTAGACTCGGACCCAAAGCCTGACCCGCACCCTGAAAGCTGGGAGCCCCAGAGCCACCGGGCAGCGGGACTCCCGAGGGGTCCAACAACTCTTTGTGCATTTTGTGTATGGCCGTGGCGTCCCGTCGTTGTTTGGCCACGTCGTCTATAGTCCTGGTCTCAACAGGGTTCTCCAGGCTGAAATACTCATCGAACTCGCTATAGTCCATAGAGCCGGGGCTCCATTGGGGCATCTTACTGGAGACCCGCAACAGGGCTGGAGCCTCCTTGGTCTGTTTGGTTTGGTCCGCTGATGATGCGCTGCTGTTGCTGGTCTTTGAATCTGCTCCTTTCATCTGCTGCAGCTGTGGTTGCTGTTGATGTTTTTGCTGCTGTTGTTGTTGTTGTTGATGATGTAGTAGCAGTTGCTGTTGAAGCAGTTCTTTGTCCTTGAGGTGTTTCTTGTGCTTTTTGATCTCCTCCTCCACTTTCCTCCTGCGGCTCTCTGTGTCCGACTCGGGAGACATAGAGTCTCCGATGAGGAAGGTAACTTTCGTGGCCGGCTCTTCCTCTTCCGTCAGTGTCAGCACCATGGGCCCTGTCGGCGTGTTTCCCAACATCCCCGGTACCGGTACCGGCACTGCAGCAGGCAGGTTCTTATCTGGGGGCTTCTTCTCTAGAGGGATTCCCAAGGTTCGGGGAGCCAGCACTTTGATGGGTTGGTTCCCCACCCCTGCCTCCATTCCGGCCTCTGCCTCAGTGTCCTTCCCCTCTGGGCTGATGGGAGTTGTGGATGAGTCTGGTGCTAGGGCTGTGGGTATGGATGGGACGGGGGGCTCCTTGGTCTCTGCATCCAGCACACAGACCTGCTCCCTGGGGGAGGCCGAGCCGACACGCACCACCGTCTCCAG
>OMOT01001662.1:10245-20836 GCA_900312575.1 Acanthochaenus luetkenii
TGTTTATTTGGGCGCAGAGAGAGAGAGAGAGAGAGAGAGAGAGAGAGAGAGAGATCTTACACTGCGCATTATGTGCCCTCCATGTGTTCCAAACACTCTGATAATGAGCATTTTAATAAGATACACACACACACACAAATACTGAAGATAAAGTGCTGTGTTCAGGCTTTTAATATAATGGGGAAAATATGATCATTAATATATATATTCTGTAGTAGCAGTTCTCCTAATTCAGCACAAGATTTGGGCAGGAAAATGTGTGCATATAAACATGTATACATATACACATGTAAGAGTGTGTGCAGGTATCTGTGTGTGAGATATATGGTGTTCCTGAGCCAGTATGGGAGGGAAGGCCCCAGGAGCCCCTGCTGGTGGATAATCAGGTTCTCTGATAGGGTAAATAAATGTGCCAGTCACCTGCTGCTCACTTCCTCCAGCCAAAACACTGCGCTGTATAATACAGCTTCCTATCTGTACAGCCATGGTGGCTATCGCTGCTCATGCTAACTACCCAGTTCTTCTATTTATTCCAAACAAACCGCTGTTGCTGCTGCCGGAAACATAAAACAAATCACTTCCTGTATACCAAAGTATTTCTCCCCGGAAAGACCTACCAGACATCGGGTGTTTGGAACAAAAAATGTGAAAATTTTCATGAATTGAGTACAGGTTGGATCACTACTGTGTGATCAATTGACGACAGAGAGTCCGACATTTATTTACATGAATATGTTGGGGATTTTGAAATGATTACATCCTCTAAGACTATTTTGTAAGTAAAGTGCTCAACATAGCTAATAATCAGGACTGCGGAATGACTGTCTGAGGAGATTAGCACAGCTAAATCTGTATAATCTTTCACATCACTTCTTCAAATTCAGTTTAATAGACTTCCTTTTATGTAATGATCTGTTATTAATCGTCCTTGACCTCCTTGTTTAACTTTTTTATTTGTATTTACATTATATTAAAAATAGTTTTACAATAGTAGTAAATAGCAGTAATAGATAGTATTAATAGTATCAAATGTACAAAATTATATTAGCAGAAGGAGGAGTAGCTGTTATTAAATGTGGAATTTTACTTTCATGCCAGCAATAATTTTGTCAGATTCATATTTTTGTCATATTTTTGAAATGGTAGATTTTGGATTGAAATTGTTACACTGTTTAAAGGCACAGCTTTAAGAGCTAACTGACCTGATGAAGAACTGACTCAGACTTGGGTAAAAGGTGTGCATTTGGAAGTGCACTGCAAATGTGACAAATGTACCATCATCCTAACAAGTGTTTACCTCTTAAATCGACGGCACTATAATGATATCTAGTGTACAGCAAATGAAATATCCATGCAATACTGTTAGTATGCTCTGTACTCTTTGGTAAGAGTCAGTCACAATACCGGGTCAGCCACAAGCATTTCTAACCAAATTCCCCAGGCCTGATGATCAGTGACCTCCGGTTCGTCCATAATGTTCATAATGTTTCACCTGCACACACAACTGCACAGGACCATCAAGAAGGAAGCACGGGAGATGGGCTGGAGGAGTCTTTACGTGTTTTATTTGGAAACTCGAGGCCCTGCCGGTAATTGCCCAAAATGACTCTAATCGTAATTGACGGTCTGGCGTTCTACTTTGTCTGTGCGAATTTCCAGGACAACGGGGGCTACGTTAACTCTGTTAAAAGTCTGGATGCAGAGACGCACACACTCTTTATCCATCAGAGCAGGACTTTATGTCTGTCCTCCCTTTGTCCTTTTGCTACCCTCTGCTTGTTGGGTTGGGAAACACACATACATACACGTGTATGTGTATGTGTGTGTGTGTGTGTGTGTGATGACGTAGCTGGCCATTAAGCCAGACTGTGAGGAGGACAATGTTCCTTATGGGAGAGGTGGTGATCTCTGGCAGCTGTCTCAGTGTTGACAGGCCTGACATGTTCCTCACTCTGACATCACACACTTCTCCACACACACACTCCTCATAACGGGGGAGTACAGTGGACATCTGTGTGCTATAGACATTAATCTTAACACCTTATTTTGCTCTCTTTTGTTCAATTGTAAATTTGCAATGCCACAAAATGGAGTATACTGCAAGTGCTGACCAGGCACAGGAAGGGCAGTAGTCAGTAGACTGAAAAAGGGGACTGAGGTGTGTGTGTGTGTGTGTGTGTGTGTGTGTGCGAGAGAGAGAATGGGACAGGACACATGCAAAACTGGGTCAATTATCATTGGACCTTCCATCATTGCACCTTCCAGTGCCAGGGGAGTGAGTGTTTGTTGTCCCCTGCCTGCAGTGAAAATACACTTTTTTATTTTCACAATTCCAGTAGTTTCTCTCAGGAACACAGGTGTGCACAACTCAGAGTGGTGGGGACAGAGGATATACTGGCATTTAAGGAGAGAGTGGTTAACTCTAAGGCCGGGATCACACTTGATGTATTGAATGCATTGTTCTCCAATGGAAGTTCATTAATTTAAAATCAGTTACTGCTCATTGCATTGCGACAGAGGTGCTGCACGGGTCACACTTTATTTGGATAGTTCAATGTTGATAGTCAACTTCCTATCAAGTCACTATAATGAGTCACTAAAAAGTATACAGAGTTTCAAGTGATACTGGTAATTTTGTGAAAACTAGTCTATAGATATTTAATGTCTGGGCTAGGGTTAATCTTGGGGTTAATGTTAGAAATAGGGTTAGGTTTGTCGCTGCATGCGTTCGATATTCTAATTATGCGTTGATGATGCATGCACATCGTCTTTGGCTAGCTGTGAAGTTTTTGTGATGAAAACCTTTTGTGAAAGGCTACAATCGATAACCCCGTTTACTTGGTTCTCATCTCAATATGTTCGCTGAGAACTCTGCATCACGGATTAAGTGTGTTCCAAGGGTCCATACCTGGTTCGTGGCCAGCTCCGGTGGCCAGGGCAGGCATGGCTCCTGCCGGCTGCTTCCTGGTTCCTCTCAGGCTGTGGAAAATGGCAACGGGGCGTCAGAGTAGCGAGCTCCTGAGCAGCTTTCCCCAGGGACAAGCTGAGTCTGAGGACAGGCTTTATGCCATGGAGCCCTGCAAGAAAACAAGAATTTAGGCCCTACTTGTCAAATGGTAGAATGGCCACATGCACGTGCGTGTCAGTCTGTGACTGGGTTGTGTGTGTGTGTGTGTGTGTATTGTGGGATCTCAGAGCTACCCGTAGCCATGGATATGAAAATGTACCAAATATACAGTATGTGTGTTTGTAGATGAGCCAACGATTGAGAGAACGTGTGTATGGGGCCTGTGTGTGTGTGCGGTGGTGCGTGTTGACAGTGCATTCACAGTTAACTAAGAGTAATTAAGAGTGTTTACGACCCAACACATATTTTTCCTATGCTGCTGAACATCCTGCTTTCTACCTGATCCAACATCGCCTTGCCCAGTGCAGGCACATACATGCACGCACAGCTTATTACACACTTTATTCAGCATCCGCTGAGGAGAGAGTACGTGAAAAATCAAACAGCCGTGGAAAAGCATCGCTTCGTAAACACCGCCAGTCAACTGGAAAGCCATATATAGCAGAAGCAGCTAGAAAGGGGAAGTAAAACAAATAAAAAGTCCCAGGTTTATTCATATCTCCCCTGCAGTGGATGCACGTGTGCACAACAAGTAATACCAAATCAAGTCCTAAAATGCAATAGGGGGAAAACAGCTAATCCGCGCGAATTGGGACAAGACTGTCTGATAGATGTGGGTGTGCGCTGTGTTTTGGAACAACACACACACGGTTAAAAACAGACCACACACTGGATCACGTCTGCAATGGGGGCTTGTGCTGCAGGTGAGAATGTGTCCGTGGGTGTGTGTACGTCTGTGTGCGTGTCATCCTCCAAGGGGACCACCACCGGAACTTGTGTGCACCAGCCAACCCTAACAGATGCTGCTACTGTAGCGCAGCAGGCAGGCTAGAGTCTGTATGTAAGAGTGGTTGAGGGGCCTCAGGGGATGCTCCCAGCCCCAGGTCCTCCACCCGTCCCTGGCCTTGACTCAGGCCCAGCCTTATTAAACCTTTAACTTCTCCCCCACCCCTTCCCCCATCTATGCTCCATTTATATTTGGACCCCTTTCAAAAGCCCCGCAGGACCTTCACCATGTCCCCGAGTCCAACTATGCCCCGCCACCGCATGAAAGCCTTACTGTAAATACGAAGACTGGAGACCAATTACGTAGGTTTTAGCCTTAGGTCCTTTTCAAAATGCAGCTAAGCGACCCCATTGTATGTCAGCTCCCCATGTGCCATGGCCCAATCAAACCCAGTCACCTATAATGGAGGGCCCTGGGCTATTGTTAGCAGTTCAGAAAAAAAAAAATCCTACAATAAAAGTAGCCTGAGGTGAGGTGTGTCTCTCCTACGGTGACGGTTGTGTGTTGTCAAAAATGGGCTCTGGACAGACGATGGTTCAGTGTGCTATGGCTACTCTGACTCAGGGCTACTTGGCCAGAGATGGGGACAGGCAATACACCTGCACCCTTCCAGCTCATTTGGACCCCCGTCGATGTGGTAAGAAGAACGCTAGAGGTCATACGTTTTGATCGAGCTAAACTTCTGGCGCCCAGTGAAATACTGTGACTTCACGTTCATCTCAGGGGTCTGAGCAGTGGACCGGAAACGCATTACAAATGTGTTACAAACACACGGAGGTTGAGGTGTAGATCAGCCAAGACGACGGCCAACGTAGCGAAATGCTACCGCGCGTGTCTGACGCACTGTGTTGTGACCGCACCTCGGGGGCCAAGCAGACCCCATGTGGAGGCTTGTGGAAAAAACATCGATACAACACAGAAGTAGTCTGAGTGAGCAGGTAAGGAAGCTATTGAACGCATATCAGAAAAATCTGACTTTTTGTCTGGCTTGAGATGTAAAGAAAATGGTGAATTCACAAAACAGCACTAGGAAGGATCAATTTTCCTATGAGAGGGGATGTGGGAGACAAATTCAGATCTCTGCTACTGTGTCACACCAGCACCAGATTTGTCTGTCCTTTAAGCGTCACTTTGCAGGAGCGTAAAATGTACAGACCGGAAACCCTGGACCTGGTGAAATCAAAGTACAGTGGTGTTCCAACCCTCTGTGTACATCCATCAAACGGGTTAAAGAGGCCAGCAGAGGGGCAGCGGCGACTCGAGCCACGGCTGCAGAATCTCTCCAGCAGGCCCGTTTGAACAGGGGACAAAACTCAACGGCCACTGAGCTCATGTCAAAAGAATTGACCCATGCTAAATCAGTTCAGTGTTTCACCGAGGGGGCTACGGCACGGTTTTGTCATAAGACTTTGTGATTGGAACGACAGACAAGGGGAGGAGAAATGGAGGGGGGGGGGATATTACTCTGAAGGCATGCCGTGCTGTAATATCGGTCATTTGACTTTTGTTGCATCCAAGGGGAATGACCAAATACTCCCCAATCTAAGGAAGGCTCCATCTTTCCATTCTGGGAGCTTTCCGAGGGCCAGGAAGTGTGCCGCAGCACTCGGAACACCTGAGACTTTTTACGGTGCCCAAAAGGATCGTGATGAACAGACTTAAAGAAACATTCCCCACTGTCCGAATTCTCTAGCCGTGTCTGTTCAGATCACACAATACCAGATGGTCATGGGGGAGTTAGGGACGGTTTGCCATGTGGACAAGAGATGGGAATGAGCTTGACTGCAATGAGAGGTATGTTCCTTCCTCTACCGACACGCAGTTCAACATCTTCAAATGGTGATGGCGCCATCTAGTGGGAACTTTCACCACCGCAGTGAGAATTGACACCAAAAACCCAGCTGGGAGACAAACTGCAGCACCTCCTAACTCTGACCTGTATGTCAGGAGACCCCGTCTGTGTCTGTTTAGTCTTTAGTCGAATCAGTATTTAAAGAGAAAATAGCTCGGGGGGCATCGGGTGATGGATGGATGGAGGGATTAAAATAGGGAGGTGTAGAGGACTGTTATTCTTCCTTTCTTTTCAAAAACAGGCCCGTCTGTCCAGCCGGGGGGAAGAACGGGTGGAGCTGTCAGACTCTCAGCTGGATGTTGATGAAGGTGCAAGGAGGAATAACAGTGTCAGGAACTGAATGACTGGCAGTGAAAAACACTGGAAGACCTTTCACACTTCTACACAGTAAGGGCATATCAATGCTTTGAGAGAGTCTGCTCTGAGTTTAAAGCGTCATTTAACGGTTTGGGTTGTGTAGTTACCTTGTCATGATGTAACTCCAAATATTGGCGAGATATCTTCAATAGTTGGTAACTTGATAATCCAAAATTGTGTTGATTTCTCTCCCCATACCCATACATGGCACAACGAAACAGGTCTCAAAGTCACACTTTTAGCACACAAACGAACGAGAACAAAGTGGATTCTGCAAATATAGTATAAAGTAAGTATAAAATAACAAAACCCAGTTCACATTTTTGGGGAAATAAAAATGTCAACTTCATATTGATTTTACTATCTGAATTAGGAAGATGATCCGTTAGGTAGCTTCCGAGACCAAATCGCCATGTTTGTTATTGGCTTAGGAGTGGGTGTGGACATTTGGACCAATCAGGTCGTTTCTTACATGCACAATAACAAACAGGGTAATTCGGTCTTGAATCTTCTTCCTAATTCAAATAGTAAAATGAACCCGAAGTTGACATTTTCATTTCAAAAAAAGAAAGCTGAACCGGGTTTTGTTATCTTATACATTGGCAGAATTTGCTCTCTGTGTTTGTTTGTTTGCGAAAAGTGTGACTTTGAGACCCGTTTCTCCGTGCCATGTATGTGTATGGGGATGGAAATCAACACGATTTTGGATTATCAAGTTTTACTCTCCAAAGCAACTATTTTTTACTAAAATATATCACCAATATTTTGAGTTACATCATGGCAAGGTACCTACACAACCTAAACCGCTACCAAACTTTAATGATGCTTTAATACATTATATCAGTTTTAGACTTCAATCCTTCGCTTCTTCTTTCCCTGGCTCATCCAAAACCAAGAGTCAGTGGCCTGTGGAAAAATCACTGTCCAATGGAACCAATCCAGAGGCACCAAGGACCCAATCGACAGGACAAATGGGAAGAAAAACAATGTCATGCTCCCAAGTGTGATATGAGAAACTGACACTATGTTCCTCAAAGG
Organism: Acanthochaenus luetkenii; assembly: GCA_900312575.1. NCBI lineage: Eukaryota > Metazoa > Chordata > Actinopteri > Beryciformes > Stephanoberycidae > Acanthochaenus > Acanthochaenus luetkenii. Next base: position 17,407 of record OMOT01001662.1, read on the forward strand.
CTTGAGTGGTTCGGCATTCATGCTGCCTCCATCTGGACCTGGACAGGAAGTGCTACAACAGGACACTGCAGAAGTCAGCCTTGCCAAATTAGGACCATTGAAATCTCCCCAGGGTGCTGTTAGGGCATTGAGGTTTCATCCCAAATCGGGTGACAGGAAGGCCAACTACTGGCCAGGGATTTTATTGGGCCACCATGAATGACACTGATCCTCTCCCTCACATATGTTGCACATCCAAAGCCACCCATCACACCTGCTCTGGTTACAGCTCACAGGACTTGTTTGCTCCCAAGCTATCCACCAGCTTCATCGTCTGCAGATCCGCTCCACTCTGTTGATTTGATCTATGCTGGTCCTCGGTGAGATGATTGAAGATCTATTTGACAGCCTGTGTGACACTAGCTCCGGTGTCACCAATCATGTCCGGTCTGTCGCAACATTGTGCGCCTTTTAGGGATGTTAATGATTAATTGATGATCGGTTAATCACCGTTAAGAATTTGATCAAGGCTATGTGCTATTTCTCAATTTTCCAACACAAGAAGGCGCAATTTAACTTTCACCGCTTATACAGAGGAAGAATATTTCTGCATCCCCTGTGTTTTTTCAGCGTCTGGACTCACTGTCGACAGGCTGCACACTCGACTCACCCCTGACCACGTAGATATACTCTTATTCTTGACGAAAAAGAGTGGATTAAGGTCCGTTGTCGCGAGTCCGGATTTTATTTTAAGTTGCTATAGGCCTCAGCTGCTGGACGGCCCTTTTCACTGATATAATAATGTGTTGTGTTTTGCTATGCCTGCCGTGCATGTTTAGCCTCATGTTTAGTGTTTACATCCTCCAATTACATTACAGCATTTAGCAGACGCTTTTATCCAAAGTGACTTACTTGTTGACAGGTGGAGCAGGAGTAGCAATCTTACAAGCCACAGCATTATTTCATTATATTTTATCGATGCTAAACGGATAGGGTTTCATTTTTGTGTACACATTACACGTTTACACACCCCCATCCCTAGTATGTACCGTATATATAATATATATTACATTAATTTGCATCATATATATAACCATCATATATATATATAATATATACATATGATGGTATGTAAGACGCTTTGGATAGAAGTGTCTGCTAAATGCCGTAATGTAATGTAATGTAGCACATGGATGCCCTCTGGTCCTGACCTGTTGCATGAGGCTACTTCACTGGCTCAATCGGTCAGAAGTCACACTTGGTGCCATATTGAAGTTTACCTCACCAAAAAAACACTGACATGATTGCACCCTGCCAATCAATCAAAAGACCAATAACAGATTGAGAGAAAATTAATTGGCCTCAAAGGTTGTGTTCAAGAATAGCCAACAGGAAGAAGAAGAAAAAAGTAAAATCATATTAAGATACTGTATCCCTTGATCAAATGAGAACACTGGTCACCATTTTGACTGAAGGAAAGACTCGCGTCTCGGGTGTCCTGGTGGCTTATTTGGCTAAGGCACACACCATGTACCCATCCCTCTACCTCCAACTACCACCTAAGTCCACCCCCAGACCCCCGTCTCTCTATCCAAGCCCTCTGCACACCACCTCCACGGCCTCAAATTTGCTGTGGTATTAAACGCATGGCGTGTCATTAACAGCAACATGTGGTTTTAAGAGTGCACTATCTTGTTTTCACATGCGCGCGCGTGCTCCCATAAAGCTCGGCAACGGTGACGGAAAGTGCACGCTCTTCCAGTCCATAAAAGAGGCGTCCAAATATGTGTGCTGTGATGTTGGTTACTAACCAATGGTTGGAAAGGGAGGGAAGAGAGAGGAAAAGTACGTGATAGAAACAGAGAAGGGAGAGATGCACTTTCATACAGATTTGAATGAACTAAATAAAGTTGTTCCTTTTAAGGAAAACTATGTTCTTATATTTCAAGCCCCATAAGTGAGCATCTGCTTTGTGATATTGGTATATGGTAGCTATGAAGACAGATTGGACGTTAAATCAATTTGTATTTCAGCTACTCTACATCGTATTGGCAAAGTCAGACAGACAGACGTAGATAGAGTTACAGCCACATGCACACAACCATACATGACACAATCATAAGAGTATAACTGCAGCGTATCCAACTGTGGTAAAGGGGAACATTCATTTACACACAGGCACACACTTATACTACATTTCAAGGGGCTGTATATAATTGCAGTGTATTAAACCGTGGTTGAGGGGAATGTTCATCCACATGACATTTTGAAATGGAAACACTGAAGATCAAGAATCCACTGGACGCCCTTTGCCTTTTCTGTTTGTGGAAAAACACATCCTCTCCGCATCGCTGCCAGAACGTCACCATGTCAGTTCCTATTAGGCATGAGGCGTGTGACGCTGATGGAACACGGTTGTGTTTTCAGCGGTTTGCCAAACGACTTCTCGTTAATAGTCGTTAGCTTTACAAGGGATCGGGGCTGCTTAAATTAATATCCAGCAGTACCTGGCATGGCAGACGTTCCTGGACTGACTCCTTTTTAGATTCTACCTCTAAATCTATAAGCTCCTCTTCTAGGCCGCATCGTAATCCTGCTGGACTTGCTTTATTTTGCTGTGTGAACTTTCTCGATCCCCAGTGTTAGCTAGCTTGTTAGCTACTCTCCAATTGCCGATCTATCCTAGTTAGCTGGCTTTTATTTAGCTTAAGAAATTTGATTAAACCTTATACACTCTGAGGTCTAACGTCAACAGAAATCAACCAATCAATCACTCAATCATGTTTCTTTATAAAGTCCTTTTATACAAGCATGTCTCAAAGGGCTTTACATTGCTTCATATATACATACTACATCATCATATACATACTACATATACATCATATACTATGTCATATACATACTACATCTATATACACTACATCATAGACATCATATACAATACTGCACACAAACCCATCTATGGGCGATTTAGAGTCTTCGGTTCACCTGACCTGCATGTCTTTGGACTGTGGGAGGAAACCGGAGCACCCGGAGGAAACTAGGGGTGTTAACGATTAGTCGTTAATCGATTAACAATCGTTAATAATTTGGTCGATTAACATTTCAAACGTAACGATCAAATTGAACTATTTGAGATCTCATCTTAATTGTGTCAAAGGGAGTTGTTGGTGAAATGCAATCATTAAGTTGAACACAAGAGCACTACACATAAGAAGACGAAGTGAACCTTGTGACCAACAGGGGGGTCGGAGTTCACACAGGCAGTGTTGCAGTCAATGAAGCAAGGCCAGCCTGAGACACGATGCTAATGCTAATGGTCGAACACTAACTTACTAAACCCGCACCAAAGACATGGAAACAGAAGTGGACAACTTTCTGAAGGACATTCCACCACCGCTAAATATCAGTCCCACAGATTGGAGGAAAGTCCACGGAGGAAGATTCTAGA
>OMOT01001689.1:6181-18535 GCA_900312575.1 Acanthochaenus luetkenii
CCCCCCTCTTCTGTTCATATTATTTGTTTGCAAATATTTTTGGCATGTTCATTAATCTTCCTTTTGACACGTTCACTGGCTACCTAGCAAACCATTCGCCCGTCATGTAAAATGTATTAGTCAAGCATGCAAAACACCTACTGAGAATGAGGAGTGCAACCTTTGATCCATAGCCTTAGTCTAGCAAGAAAGATATGGACAGGCCATGATGTCAATGCAAGATTTGTGATTAGATACTGCAGAAGAAATGAGTCCCTCGGTGTAATGTATTAATGACTCATTAATAACCAGAATGCAAAGACCAGAGAACGAGAAAAACATGTGCGGTATGATTTTGTGTCAAGCAGTCTTTGAACCATTCAGTTATTTTCAGACAATAATATCATCCCTAACTGAATTTGGGATAAAAAAAGAACAGAAAAGTAAAAACATCTATAATGATGTCGGCAATTGGCTCATGAAAATGTCTGAGTCAAATTCCCCTCTTGTCTCCTGACCTTGAAAAGGACATATCAGGTGAGCACCTCGGAATAGCTTTTGGACACTAACATTAAACTTGCCTGCCTTGCCGCCCTGGAACAGCGGCGGTCTGATCCCTTCTTGTTATCCGGCGGAAGGCAGGTACTGACTCCCTGACAACAGCGGGACTCAATTGTCTTTGCTTATTATCCCTTTCCAAAGAAACATCTCACGTCTTGCCTGCTGCGCGGGCTGACCTCAATTCCATCACTTAACTGCAGATGATAAGATGGAGGAGACTCGAGCTGACTTATTCATGTACGACCAATCGAAGGTGAATAAAGACCATGTCAGAGGTCATGGGTCAATCATGTTGACACGTCAATTGTTCAATGACTCCAAACAGTATTGGTGAAGCTTACTGATCCATATTCAAGTGGCAGCATCTTACCACCTCTCGTGTTTGCCTTGAAAGATTCAGATTCAGGGCCATGATCAAAGTGGGTCTGAGGAGGTATGAAATTGGATGTCGGAATGTTTTAGTATTCCAGTGTATAATGCACTTCTTTCAACTTCTTGAGCCTTGCTGGGTAATGTAACTCTGCACATACCTTGGGATAATCACAGCACGGACCAATGCACGTTCAATACCTCTCTCTACTGAATTCATTCTAGAGCAAAGGTCAGTGGTGTAGGGTTTGGTATGACTATTAGATATATGCAAGATAAATCCAATCAATGTTCAACCTTATCAGTGGGCCAATCTCCCATTTTCATGTTTAGAAATAAATTAAATGTAGGAAATGAAGGGAAGTGTGACCAAAATAGATTTCAGATATTCTTGGAGCCTTGATACAAAATATTAGGAACAACTTTCACATTTTGCGTCAGTCTATTTCATGGAAAGTGCAGGTGGCCCTAATCTTTGGTACACCCAGTGAATTTAGCTTTTAATAGAATATTTACAAGGTGTAAAGAAAAAGGGCAAGAAATGCTGCTAACCCAAGAACATCAAATACTCTCACTCTGAGACTGTTTTCCTACCACGTGTTCAGCTGTTAATTAATTTTTAGTGTCAGTCACCTCCTCATCGATAATTAATTAAGCCAATTAAAATGCACTTGACTTCACTCCATTTAAATAAGAACATTGCACTGTTTTCATTGTTATTTTACATAATCTGAGGTGATAAGTAGAGATCCACACAGACACCAAACATATCCTTTAGACATCCTTCAGTCTCCAGCTGGTCTTAAAATAGGTGAAGAAATATACTATATACAGTATATGTATATATATATATATACACATATATATAGAATAATTTTCTTGAATCATCGCAATACTAGTATAGTGAGGAAAGCAAGATTGCAAGACTCAGCATTAGACAAATGACTTTTTAAGATGAAAATGTTTGCACTGCATCTGTTCACATTTTCAAAAGTGCAAGGAAAGACATCCTATATATCCTGCAACATACACACACACACAAAACTGGGCCTTTCGAGGGGATTCATGGACAATTACAGGCATAACATGTCTACCTACTTGCAACCATTGACATGTAAGGGAGAGGGGAAGAGGGAGTACATCTGAGTACATCTGGTGCCCTGCAATGCTATGATCTACTGTACTAGTCCATACCCGGGGATGCGCGCAACTACGTGCAGAGATACCTTTATACCCTATCAGTGATTATCTATAAGTAGGTGTCACTTTTGTTTTTCAAATGGTGGATATATTATATTGGAAAAATTCTATATACAGAATCTCTTCAGTGGCTTATTTTCGAGTGGAATTTAGTGGGAAGATTAGACTCAGCGAGTGGGCTTAGCTAGTAAAACAAGACAATCCCTAGACCTACGCAATATTCATTTTATCACACATTACTGCTTGTTGACTCAGGTTGCAGAATATTCCTAGAGAGAGCATCTGGCCCAGACTCAGAGCGGTATGCTAACAACTTTTTACTGGGTCACATCACAAAACCCAGAAAATGAGCTGCCATCATCAGGGTGAAATTACAATAATATGTGCATGAAACCCAAACCCTGGTAGGTGAAATATTCAAATGACGGTTCATTTTCCCATCGGGAGTGATGTCATGATCTCACACGTGATGATACTTTTGCCATCAAGTTAATTTGTCCACCACAGGAGATAATATTCCACTCCACTCACACCTTTGTTTTTGGCAGAACTAATATACTGTACAATCGAGTTCATAATTGGGGACCTGACATGACAGCACCTGGCATCACAAGCATCACATTAGAGTTTAATTACACACAAATATGGATAATTAGTCATATTTTAACATTCCTCTTACAATATTATAGTCCAAATGGCTCTAGATTATAGCCTACACTTGTGCAGGTGTGATGTGTGTGTGTGTGTGTGTATTAATCAGCTGCATAATGTCATTAAATACTTCATTAAAAGTAGAAAAAACTAAATTAATGCAGTAACACTGAAGCCCCTACATTGTTTCGGCTTTGTTATAATGACGTTGGAAAATCAAAATGTTGTAACCTTGCCACTGCCTATTGCCAATGTAATACCCTGCTAACAGAGAAGACCTTCGAGGCATTATATTGCCAGCACTATATTGCAAGCACTGTTACCCAGGCTCCAGAAAGTTCAGCATTTGCACCATAAAGCACCGTCCACAGAGTGAGCCGACAAAGATTTCAGTCCGGTCCAAATCCTGAGGGGAGCGACTACGGACCGAGCTCAAAATCCAATCAGAGGAGGAAAAGAACAAAGGGGACTGATTGTTCTCTACCTGTTCACTCCATGTAAAGTATTGACAACACTCTCTGCCGCAGGGTAATCCACTCAAAAGAGAAGGGAAATGTAATTTTGGTCCGCCAAGTAAACAGCCCAAGCAATGCTTCCCTGGTGGTGAAATGGAGCCAAGATGATAATTTATTCGTCTGCCGTTATATTAAATTAGAAGCTTGTTTTCTGGCCCACTTGGAGCACAAATGCCGATGCGCCATTTAATATCATGTTTTCTGTTTGGTTCAGTTAACCTTTATTCAATGTCACAAGGCATCATGGGTGACTGTTTAGCATAATGCTTCCTGGATAGTACTTTCCTAAAACCTTGGTGCTCAAAATTAACGTGCTGGCATTTTAATAAAGTGTTGCTGGAGAGAGGATTGCGTACTAAAGTCAGCATACAAGTCAGCAAAGTCCTATTTCAAATTATATTTATCATACTTATATAATACTATGCTATATTTATAATCCTACTACTCATATTTGTAGATGGACACAAGTGAGGGATACACAACCAAGGATTAAACAGGGATTATTCATTCTAACGCGCATTTCAGAGTCGCTTTACCAATAATCCTGGTCCTTTTCATTGTTCATCTCTCTTTTATGCCCCTCAGCTGTTCATTTTCATGTCATAAAAACACAATGTTTATATTATAAATACTGGATCACATACCGCAGTGCCAGACGATTTATTTCAAAAACTCAGCAAAGATGTTTTCCTGCCTGATTGACTGCCTGGTTCTGCTCTAATGTTGACAAATCACACTGTCTTGTCAAGGTGGTTTATTTATGGTCAATGTACAGAACCTATTGTGGGCACATCTCAGTGACTTGACGTGTTAACCCGCCTCCAACAGCGTTTCAGTTCGTCTGTTCATTCTGTCGCTGCTTGCGCAACATGCCGATAACTTGTTTGGACCTTTGCTGGACTTGTCTGTAAAGGGAACAATGACTTTTGTTGCACTACCGCTGAGAAAAAACGATTCTATTTATTCTCGTCTGTTCTCTTTCATACTTATTCTGTTATACTTCCTACTTATTCTATGCCACTGAATTATTTTCTCTTCTGCATCAAGGTAGCAGCAGTAGTTCAGGAGGTAGAGTTCCTGCCCAGCAACCGCAAGGTTGAAGGTTAGAGTCCAGCTCCTCCCGGGAAAAAAAAATCTGTCATAGTGTCGTTGAGCAAGACACCAAACCCCCAAATAATTGCTCCTATTGAGCAGGTTGGCTCCTTGCGTGGCTGCTTCTGCCAACGGTGTGATGATATGTAAGTCGCTTTGGATAAAAGCGTCTGCTAAATGCTGTAATGTCAAATGAGGAGAAATTAGCGGTGGTGAAGGATAAGTGGGTGTGAATGGTGTTGTCACAGACAGAAGCGGGGTGAATTTCCAACCCTTTCCTTTTCCCTACCACAACCTCAACAAAAGAGGAGGGGTAGACACACCCCTTCCTCTACCTTGAACCCTTCACCCACCTCCCTGCACAATGTTTATTAAATCAAAGCACATGAACGCGTTATTAAATGAGAAAATATTGAAATTCAGACATTTGTCTCCAGTTGAGATTGTTCTCACACTCCTCTGCTCTTAAATTGATTTCACGCTCTGTGGCTATCTGCATGGGAAATAATGTGCTGCATTATTAACTGGGAGAAGGGGGGGGGTAAATCACAGGGGAGGACATGAGCCTCTGACGGAGAATCTGGGCCCCAGATAAATGCTGCCAGTCTTGTCATCTATCCAAATCTAAAGTGGAAATTCAGTCCAAATTACCATAGTTCTGTTGATGCTGTCTTCTCCTAAGGACTAGCCGTTTGAGCAGCCATGTTGTTTATAGGGAACGCCTCTGTGTTGATGAGCATCCTCATTTTCTTTTAGTATTCTGTGTCAGGGTTACCAACCTCCTCTGTTCTCATCAGGGGCAAATTGATTGCAGTTTTCTCATTGAAGAGCTCGTTGCTGGGATGTGTCACTGGCTATAGGGTATGGCCAAGAGACAGGCAGTCATTGTTTTAAAAAGGTAAATCACATACACTAAGACTATTCATTGAAGGCAATGTCAAATATTTTTCCTCAGCTTTCAGTTTTTTATCACACAGTTTTTCTTTCCCCACTACCCTTAGGCAGGGAATAAGTAGTGAATGACAGGCGTTTAGAAGGCTTGAATATCTTGCTATGCACGAAGACAGCTCAACATGAGGTTTGCAGACATGTTGAGGCTGTGAAAAGTTTGTAGTAACTGAAGTGAAATACATATACAAAATGTATATGGTCAAATTTTTAAACCCAAATATTTCAGATGTCCACTGATGCGGAGAAACACTGATGGCGCCTCATGAGCCACTGTGGAGGTGGGGCCCTACACTATGCAGCACAATGTATGCATATGCAGTTGGTAATGAGAGGTACTGCAACAACTGACAAAATCTGAAAATACATAAATAATACATTTACCGATGTATTTTTATTTGTGTGGCACAGTGCTCCTGCACCAGGGAGAGACAATAAAACTGCCTGAAAGGCTCAACACATGACAACTTGAAAATACATTGTCAGATCCATCACTAATCCAGTATCACAAGCGGGATCCTTTGATGATGGTAGAAAAGGAAATACCTCAGTTTGCGCTGCACTGGATTGAAACAGGTTGCCATGTCACACTAACGGATCCGTTCACCAGCAGCGAGGCTATTAAAGCCTCAAATGATGTTTCACTCGCATAATACGTTTACTGTGTTCATCTTTTTATGGGTTTTACATAATCCAAATGGAGCAATTGTGGTTGTGTACAGATGCAGTGACAATCTGAAGGACACGCTTTTCTACTGAATTTAATGCTTAACAATTTAGGGGGTGGTTCTATAATGAAATCACGTATTCATAACAACTACTGTGTGGCTCTGTGTTGTGCATACTTGGTCTTCGAAAGGTTTTTCACTCATGTTAAATTGCTAAATGTGTCCGTGCAAATATGATCCGGAATGCTGGCTAAACGGGTCCTGGTGGCGAGGGGCGAGACTACAATAGCTTTTGAAGAATTGCGACCGTAAACGTACGCCATGTTTTGGAGTCATTGCATACATAGCAGGGATGTCAAATTGAAAGTGATTAGACATATTGCATTATGTTACATGCCATAACAAATTTGCAATCTGGCTCGCGATGACACAGGAAGTGCATTTTAATCTAATGGAGAGCTTTTGAGCTGTGAGTTAGTGTGCGTATGCAGTGGAGGCAATAATCCTCAGCCTGGCATGAGCTGGCACACCGAGTCCTCCTACGCTGCTGCAGGGTGACACAGACACTTCAGTAAGTTCTCTTCCACTCCATGTGACGGATGCATTACTGTATTTGTAGCAGTATTTCGATTACCCGCTGTGTCCGGTCAAATGCTCTAATAGTGTTTGCCGCATCGCTTATTGGCCGTGCCGGCATTTGGCCATGTGTCATCTTCATTGTCGAAGGCTAAGAACGCGACATTAGAGGAGAATATGGTCCGTTTGCGTGTGAATCCACTCTGCCTGGAGCAGTGACCTTGGAAGAGCTTGACATTCGGACCCTTGCTCAAAGGCATTTGGACGGCGATGGAGAGCGTGTGTGATGCTAGTTGCCCTCCGGTCGCTGGCTCCACTTGCATCACTGCCAACAGTAGCGCCATCATGTCAACGTTTCAGTTAACACGCTCTCGGTGTCACCTTTCAGTTTACCTACTTTCTACATCGAGAGAGTGGAATTCCATGTTTCTTCTTTTTCTTAGCTAGATACTTTTCCTTTCTGAGTGACTCCTTCTGTCTGGGATTCGAGGGGTTACAGATAGACACGGTAGGCTGAGGACAGATTCGGAGAGTATCAGTCCGGGGAATCGAACCATTGCACTGGAGGGCACGGAGTGGGTCTCCAGGGCCAGCGACTGCTCTGCTAGACCAGACCAGACATTTCTGCAGTTCCCTCAGTTACCCTCCTGCGCCCTACTGTCGTCTCGCTTTGTCAAACCACGGCATCCCGAGACAAAGGCAAAAGTAAAAGGGGGAGTGGGGGACTCTATCCCTCACGGTATCGACTTTATAACGTCCCATTATTGCAGGGTTGGTAAGATTGATATCAAAGCACAGAATTGGGAGTAAAGAGCTAGCTTTGTTTACTAATGCATGACACTTTATTTGACATTTTGTTCATATTTCTCCAGAGATGCAGAGCTAACCCTTTTCTTGAAACCCGGTTAATGACACATGCTGATCAACCGATGCTCATCATAATAGCTACATGGCATGTTTATGAATACTGATTCATGCCCTATGGCAGTTCTCATATGGTGTTCATGAGATACCGACGCCTTTATCCTTTACCCAAAGGCAGGTTGATCAGTTGGGAATGGCAGTAGCTAGTAGTTTAACACGCCATTCAACCCCTTTGTCACAACATATGCACTACATGAAAGCTAACATAGTGTAGTTTAAACCAATAGGATAGCAGTATCTGTTAGGGAGAGAAAAGCAATTTTATTTGATGGGAGGGGCTGAGGGATGGGTGTTGTTAAAAATCTGTGATGGTAAATACTTACTGGTACACCATGAAGTATTCACTAAAAATTAGTTGTTTTCCAGGAAGCAAACATAATAGGATTTTGATATAAATAAAATACAATCAAATAAACATTTTGTACATTTTTGGGCATTTCTTGTTAGATAGTTGTAACATTTTAACAAATAAATGCCTAACCAGGTGAACATTTCACTTTTCATTTCACTGTCACTTTCGTGTCATGTGCTGTCGAACAGGTTTCGAGAAAAGGATTACGTGTGCTAAAGGCAGTGGATCTCCAAACTGACATTCAGATACCACACTTACAATCCTGCGGGAATGAAAGGGGACGCAGATTATAGGACAGAATCAACAACAGGTGGCATTGCAATTGTGGTTGGTTTGATCAACAGACATGAACCGCAATCAATCAGCGGGGCACATTTGTCTCTCTTCTCTAACGCTGGACAGCTTGAGGTAGCAGAGCTTCGGGGGACGGTAGGCGGTCATCTGACCTTGACTATCAGACGGATGTGTTTGTGACATCGAACAATGAGCCCTGTGTCCCTATGGTTTGAGACGGCTTTCGAACCCCCGATGAAGAGAACTGCTACTAAAGACTGACCGAAATTTATCTTTGCCGGATTTTCCTTTTGTTTTGCTGATTGAATATATAACATATTATATATTATATATGGACAGAGGACGTTTTCCCCGGAGAACAGAAGGAGCTAGTAGTCACTCAGTGGGGAGCAGCATGTGTTGTTACTTTTCATCGACAATTTGGAAGTTCTGCATTCTACTATATACTGCCCTGCAAAGACCAAAAACACTTAATATTGTTTAGATTTCACAGCAAGAAAAAATATACCCTTAAATGCTATTAAATCATGTACTATCTGCTTTTCGAGCAGCAGATAAAGCAACCCTGTCTTTTTGTTTGTTTTTTCCATCTAGCATACACATGTAAGCCCTGGACAGCCATTGGACAGCTCATTGCAGGTCATTGCACCAGTCTGTCATTTTATTTACGTCATTCTCAAATAGGCCTTAATATGGAAAGGAATAATAATGCTTTAACAATGTCCTGCGTAACCCTTGAACTCGTCCATCTTCTGCAGTATATTTCCAGAGGGAATAGTTTTTACCACATCCAATTTCACATCTCATCCAGCATTTCACAGAAATTAGTAACAGATAAGGTGTCTCAGATCTCTTGGAAGGGTGAGAAGCACACACCTTTCCACTCACATTTAAAAGTGATGCCTCGGGCAGATTCATGGGGAAATTTCAACAACACGCAGAAGCAAACACACATGCCTGGTCTTTTGACAAAAACGTCATACCTTTGAACTAAAACACTAGCAACAGCAATCATGAATGAATGATTTGCTGAATGTTTCTTATAAGACAAATAAAATGCACAAAACACATTTATTTATTTACATACGTGTGCCGATAACATCCAAATCAAGGGAGCTGCCTTTGAAATGTTGTGTCAGATCCTATATGCAAGTGCTATTCCCCATAACACCTTCTCTCCGTGCACTCAACCAAGACATGTGCCTGTAAAGACAGAGGAACACGTTCGCTTAACACATCAGCACACAAACACACAGACACACGCTCACACAACTTTTAGTTTCTGCTCAAATGAGAAAGCTCAGGCGACAGGCAGCTCTTAGTCACAGTTTGGTGTCATATCAGCCATGCAAATCACAATTACAACAGTTACTATGTACACAATTGTGTGATAAATAACACCATTTATATATAGTAGTTGTAATAATAACAATATACTTTATTTATACATTTGAGTTTAGAAAGTGCTTTACAGAGAGTGAGAGAAACAAAGCCGAGAACAAATTAAAGCGGTGGTAGGCAACTTTCTTTTTGTATTATTTGTTGAAAACACACTGTCAGCTATAATAAATTCAAGTGGTCTGGGAGAAGTTAGGCCTCTGTAATAGCCCCTGCCTCTGTTTTCAGGCTCTCCAAAATCTCACCGCTCCCGGTAGGCCTCAACCAATCAGGACAGCTCTCAGCAAGGAGGTGTCCCTACTGCCTGTCACTCACACGCGCACATAGCTCAGTCTAGTCCTGAGAAGTGTTGTTGTTGTTGTTGAATACTTTCACAGTCTTGTTCATTTCTCCAAAGTTGCCTACAGCAGCTTTAAAGTATCACACAAAACAAGAATAGACACAAACAATATATCTCCAAGTGCTTTTTCCTTCTCTACCTTCTGCCAAGACATGTTTAATTTGAATGCCACATTCTGACCGGACTAACCTTGTATCGCAATCATTGAAGGTTATTTGGTTCCGGAGAGAAGCCTCATCCAATGAACACAACTCTGGCTTTGAATCTGCAGGGCAGCAATAACATTTTGATTGCCCAAAAAAAAAAAAGACCAACAAAGTAAGATATATACTCCAATGTTAAAAACAGAGTAGGTCTAGTGCAGCTCAAACAATACAAACAATTCGGTAGTAAAACAATACACTTGCAGTGCAATATAAGAACATAGTGTTTTGTCTTTTTGCTCCTTTTAAAACTCATATATTTTGATACAATATGCTATAAATATATGTTAAGCAATTTGTATCATGGTAAGTGAAACATGACATGAAAATATATTAAGACTGAAAGGTGAGTTAAATTAATTATTATTTTTATTCAAAGGAGGGAGAGAGTAATGATATAACAAATACAGTCTTTCATCCCTTGTTCAGGGCAGCAGCTCTTCAAATATATCTGTATCTAAATCTATATAAGTGACAAGCATTTACAGAGGTGCGCATTCATACACATCACAGCACTGAAATTACTTGGTGGAAGTGGCTAACTGTCTCAGTTTTTAGCAATCTAGCTAATGCTAGTTAAAACAGAGGTTGCACCGATTGAAGTAGACATGGCTCATTTTATAGCTTCATTGCTTAGCCTATTTGAGTCAGGCCCACGGAATGCTACGGCAAATTACAAAATACTGTCTCCTGGCGAATACGACTACTTATAGAGCAACTTTGACTTACCGAGATGGTGTGTGTGGATCTCCCAGCAATGTATTCTTGATTATGTAAAACAATAAAGTATTTATATTTGTCTCTGTACTAGCTAAGATCTGTCCTAAGTGTAAACCTACTATAACTGAAATAGCTGAACATCAAAATGTTACTCGCACTTTGCAAACTAGCATGAGAAATGATGACAAGACCCACAGACACAGGCATAAGTTGGTTATGTAGGATTAAAGGGCACTTTTGACATGGAAACCAACCCCCAACCCTGCACACGTGCATGGCTAACATTTCCAATAAAGGTGGATGCAAATGGTCTTAGATAGGAGGCATTTTATCAAACGTAGGAAGAGCCCTGGGCAAGAGGCAGAAGAACCAAGTTCCACTAGAGCCTTTAAGTTTCCATATTAGGTGATGTTAAGGAGGTGAGCACAGCTGGCTGGGAACTCAATGTTTCCACTTTATGCTTTTTCAGACATTACAATTATATCTAGAGGCTAGCAACTGTATACTCAGCTTTAAATGCAAAGTCCAGATGTGTAGCCTTAAACTTCCTTTGTTCCGAGGCGTGTACTGAACCGAGGAGACAAACTGTTTAACACCAGAAGAGGCTGTTAGAGGAAGTCCAAATGAAACAACGATTGCTTTGCAGAACTCAAACTAAGTGGAAGGCATGAAGCAGAGACGTGCAGACGTTATGGCTATAGTGGTTCGAGCCTCATTGGCTGAAGTGCCCCTCTGGACCAATGTATTATTTATTGCTGTACATGTTGTAGCTGCTGCTGCTCTTAGTTTTATGATTATGATTACTGTTATTAGACAAAAATCTAATCGTTGTCATTATAATATGATGATAGGGCAATGACAACAGGAGGGAAGGGCAGCGGGAAGCTGCTAATTGTCACGTGAGTAACCGTGCGAACCGAGCGAACGCAGTTGTTGCACTGACAGCAGTGTGTGAAGGGTCAAGGGTGAGTCCTTATCAAACTAAATGAAGGAAATTATTAATGACAAATAACATTTTCAAAGCGATATATCTGTATATAAATCTCCTACCATGTTAGCTAATAACAAGCTTGTCATGTTTGCTTGACATTAACGTTAATGTTATATTGGCTATTGCACATTGTTTACAGTTACAATGCCTTCTAAAGAGAGGCGACAGAGACAGAGAGAGAAAGCGCTGAGGGAGCCAACCAATCCAAAGCTGGATTCAAAGTAGCAGCAGATTAGCAGGGGAATATGATTGAAATATCTAGCAACCAGTTCTTACACATTTTATCTCCAATAAAGTATTTTGTCTCCGTTCCTTTAGTCAAAGTTGCAAAGTAATTTATAACTTTCCAGTTCAGGGTGAGAGTGGCTGACTCTAAAGGGCCATGTTAGTAAGAGCAGGGTCGGGCTAAATGTGATACGGAGAAATATAGACCCAGAGTTTCTTGAAAAGAACAGTCGATAACAACAGCAGCAACAACAACAACAACAACAACAATGATAATAATAATAATAATAATAACAACATTAATAATAATAATTATTCTAAACAAGTTACAAAGTGCTTTACATTAAA